>CAUYMX010006966.1:0-27833 GCA_963573855.1 Lepilemur septentrionalis | reverse complement strand
GAGGGCTATGTGCAGCTCTGGGGGAAGAGTGCTGCTTCTGTGCAGACCACACTGGGGTGGTTAGAGAGTCCATGGCTAAAGTAAAGGAAGAACTCGCACGACGAAAGCGAGAACGAGAGCAACAAGGATGGTTCGAGTCATGGATCAACAGCTCCCCTTGGTTGACTACCCTAGTATCCACCCTGCTAGGGCCATTTATTGTGTTCCTTATAATCCTCACCTTGGGACCATGCATGCTAAATAAGATAATGACTTTTGTGAGAGAGCGAATAAGTGTTGTGCAACTATTAGTATTAATACAACAATATCAGACAGGGGAATACAGGGACGAGCAAGAGTGCTCATAAGAAACAAAAAGAAAGGGGGAAATGTAAGAGACCAGAACTGCTTGCAAGAGTCTGTTGCAAGCCTGTCTCTCTCAAAGTTGTGAAACAGACTTCTGCCTTGGAATGATAAGAATGCTTGCTCATGCTAACCGCCCACTTTTGCTTCTGTGATAATGGCTTGCTTGCTTGCAGAAACCGTGGGGTAACATGGGATAAAATAAAATGCTGAAGAAAGTGCTGGGGAAGAATGCAGAGGGAGGTAGCCCTAGAACCAATCAGGGGCATGCGGAAGAAGGAAGCAATAGGCCCAATCAGAGACAGAGTAGAAGACAATGTAACTAACCAATCATAACTGAATTCAGGTACGTGATCGGAGGAAGCAAACCAATCACTGTCCTAGGTGAAGGCATGATCAGCGCGTGGACAGCTCATTGTTTGCTGCCTGAACTGCCCCTATAATACTTCCCTTCCTTCGCCGCCCAGGGTCCCTCTGCTCGGAGAAGAGGCTACTGTGTGTTGGCACTCTGAGGCATGGACCCTAGCTCGAGCTAGTTGGTAATAAACTCCTCTTGTTGATTGCAGCCTCGGAGTCTCGGTCTCTTTGTTCAGTGGTAGCGAGTTCCGATCCAACAAACCATTGAGATTTTAAGCAGAGTGGTTTGGCAAGAGCAAAATTACATTTTGAACACATCCCCCTGGCTGCAGAGGAGAAAATAGATTAGAAATTAGCCAAAGTAGTTGCAGGCAGAATACTTACCATGTGCCTAGGAATGTGCTAAGCATTTTGTGTGGGAATGTATTTAATCCTCACAACAAACCTTTGAGGTAGTGACATTCTCATACCCCATTTACAGGTGAGGGCACCAAAGCTCAGAGTGGTTCAGTGACTTGTCCAAAGTCATCTCATCTCTAGTAAATCAGTGAGAGAGCAAGGGTGAGAGCCCAGGCTGTCCAGTTCCAGAGCCCTGGTGGCTTTGGCACTTTGTGCTATGGGTCACAGACTCCTGTATTGTTTGAGTTGGAAGGGCTCTTAGAAACTGCCTAATCTAGCCCCCAGGTAAATGGAATTTGAGGTATTCAGAAGCAGTAGCTTGCAAATGGAATCATAGTTTAAATGCACTAGGGGGAGGTTTCTATTTAAAGTCCTATTCTAGAAATCCTTTGTAAAGTCAAGAATCCTTTTGTAAAGCAAATAATCCACTCTCCAATTTAGCTGGGGAAAAAATGCTGTTCTTCAAGCATCAGGTAAATCTATAAAACTAAAAAATGCTAGAGAGTGTTCTTATTATTCAGGGAGAGGAGCTTTGTGGAGCTGGCATGGAGAGATGTGGGGAAAGCAGGCTACCTGAGAGCCAGAGGGGAGAGGTCGTTGATTCTGCATGGTTGGAGGTATACCAGCATCGGGGTGTCCTGGATATTACAGTTCACAGGTTTCCAATAATTTCACCACTAAGGAATCTGAAAACCCACTTTGTGAATCTGTGAGCCACTGTGGAGGACATAAAGTTACTGTCTTCCCAGTTCTCCTTTTTCCATCCAAGAACTGTTCCTCCTCCATCCCATCCCCACCAGCTGGTTCTGGTGGCACTGTCCATCACAAAGTTTACCTTCCCCTTGGTCCCTGGATTGGGCACATCACTCGATCTGGCCATTCAGAGCCTTTCTAGGCTGTCACCTGAGTGATCTTTCTGTGGAGTACAAGCTAAAAGAACAAAATAAACCTAGGGCTGTAGATAGTCAACATGTTCACATGGAAACAGCCTGAATGAGAGTGAATCCAGGCAGAGGCAAATGAAACAAAAAAATGGAGAATAATTGGAGCAGAGCCCTGGTGACATTGCCTGACATTCTAGATCAGCCATACCTGAATCCAGAAAGATTATCCCCTTTGGATTTTCTAGTTACATTAAGCAACAAATCCTCTTGCTCCTGTTTCTGTATGCTCAGGTCTCACCTGTAAAAGGTGGATGATAATACTACCTACCTCATGGCATGTAGCAAGGACTACATTAAATAATATGTGTAAAACAAACAAAGCAATGCCTGAGATGTATCAGTTAGTTATTGCTGCATAACAAACTATCCCAAAATTTAGAGTTAAAAAAACCATTTATCGAGATCATGATCAGAACTCTGGGCTGAGTTCTGCTGGGTGTTTGCTCTGATCTCAGCTCTGCTCCCTCACGCATCTGTGATCAGTTTGTGAGATGCCTCAGCTCACCTCCATGCGATCACAGGTCCTCCAGGAGGCTTTCCCACACCTTCTTCCTCATGGTGGCTAGATAGAGTTCTGAGAGGAAGAGTAGAAGCAGGCAAGACCCCTTGATGCCTGGGCACACCTGAAGCTGCCACCCTGTCTCTTCTGCTGCATTTTATTAACCAAAGTAAGTAATAAGACCAGCCCAGATCCAAAAGGCAGAAATGTTGACTCTACCTCTTCATGGGAGGAGCTGCAGTCACAACTGTGAGTGATTGTCTGCTACAATCTACCACACTGTTTTATAAATTTCACTATATGTTGCTCCTATTATTATTATCTAAACTAGTTTATTTTTATCACTTGCTACAGATATTATCACCCTTGCTACGAGACTTCTAAAAAATTATCTCAGAGATCATCTAGGTTTTTTTCTTTGACTTCTTATTGTAACCCAGATATAGATTACTTCTAGAAATACATAATTTGCCTCCAAAAAATATCCCAGATGACACCATGTATGTCATTAGCAGAGAATTGCGAAAGTGAAAGACTAATTCCTCATCTTGTAAATAATATTTTATCTGCTCAGCAAGACTTTGGAAATAACCAGACTTTAATGATCTGGTTTACACAATCTGTTGTTTGTGAGTTTTTCTTCACTGGTTTCCATTTTGTAATTATTTGTATTTTTTTCTTGGTTTGCTCATCTTTAATTGCTTTAAATTTGAGGGGAAACTTATTGAGATCATTCAATTGTTCTTACAAGTTCATAATATTTATTCTTTTCAGAAATAAATACATTGTAGATTTTCATGCTTATTAATTTTTGATTATAAAGAATATCAAATTCTTTACAAATGTGTGCAGTGAACACATTTAAACTCATTACTTACACAAATGACATCAAGAATATTAATACCAATTTGATTATTTTCATTATTATATCACTAAAGGCATTACCAAATTTCAGTTCTTCTGTTTCTAAATCCACCTCTGAAGATTAGCGTAAGCCTTTCCTTTTATTATTGTGAAGACAATGTGAAAAGGATGTGGATTTTTATTTTTTGTAGGGAGGTGGTGGTTTTACTCCAGTGTAAGAGGGATCTATATTACATTTGTGATATTAATATATCAAGAGCAGATATCAGCATTGCAATTTCCCACAGTAACCAGTAAGGAACAAGGGCCTCCATTATCAGTCAACAATATGGAATGCCTACTGTATGCCTCAGAATAAAAATCATTATTAGTCATTATTAATCAGTGATTAATCACTATTAATCATTAAAATCATTATTAGCACATTATTGTGTATGTATAAGTAATAGCACCATTATCATCCAACATAAGCAGAATTCCTTTTGTTTTGCTTGGATTGATGTTACCTTCTGTTTATATTGGATTAAATATCAATGCTAGCAGTTGATAACTGAGCGCCAACTCTGCCCACTGGTCTGCGTATTAACTAGCTAAAGACTGGATAACAAATTACTCCAAACTGTAGCGGCTAAAAAGAGCAGTAATTCCTTATCTCTTACCATGTGTGGGTCAGGTGCTCAGCAGCAGCATGGCTGTGTGGTTCTGGCTCCGGGTATCTCATGAGATTGCAGCCGTCTGTCAGGCAGGATTCCTGTTGACGTGGCGGTCCACTTTCCCTGAGCGCGCAGGGCAGGGCCGGGGCCGCGGTGCCTTTCGTGACCTAATCTCGGCAGCCACTCCTCCTTGTTTTCGCTGTATTCTCTTTGCCACACATCCCCGATTGCGGGAGGGAGGGAAGTGCAAGAGGGTGAGAAAACCAGAAATCCAGGATCGTCTGTGGCTATTTGGGAGGTTGGCTGCCATAGACAATTTACACCTTGATTTCAGCCCATAAGAGCTTGAGCAGAGAACCCAGCCATGGCGTGCCCCAACTCCTGACCTACGGACTATGAGTGTTGTCTCAAGCCACTGAATCTGCAGTGACTTGTTATGCAGCAATAGGAAATGAATGCAAGTCCCAACCTATTTCGTTTTGACACTCGTGGGAGGCGAGGATACAGGCGGAGAGACATACGAGTGGCAGTTAAGAGATGTAGCCCTGGAATCCTAGACCCAGGGTTGTGACTCAGTTCTACCCAACTACGTGACTTTCACCAAATGTCTCGTCCCTCTCAGCCTCAGTTTCCTCATCTGCAAAAAGGAAGATCATTATTAGCTTCTCTCAGAATGGTCGAGAGACGTATATGAGGTAATAAACATAAAGAATTCAGAATGGTGGCTGGCACAGGTAAAAGCCACATGTATGTCAGCTGTTATTACCTTGGGAAAAGTTACTAGAACATTTATTTTGAGAGCATGAGAATAGGAGTGATCGTTAAACAACCTATAATTGTATACTTTTGGCAATTTAACAATATATTGTCATTTTTTAATCCCATCTAATCATCACTGCCCTGTGAGGAACATATTATTAACAACATCATTTCTTTTACACTTTTTATTTTAAAATAATTATAGACTCACAAGAAATTGCAAAAATAGTACCGAGAGGTTCTGCATACCCTTCCTTCGGGCTATGATGGCATCTTACATAACTACAGTACATTATCAAGAACAGGAAACTGACATTGGTACGATACTATGAACTAAAGCACAGACCTTGGTACAGTCTCACTCTTAATAACTTCATTTTGCAGGTGAAAAAACTGAAGTTTATTTTAATTGCTGATTTCAAGTTCCCCTTGAAAGTTGTGGTCAAATTACATGGATTTATGTTATGAATAATTTGTCTCTATTGCCTGTTTGCACTTATTGACAGATTAGGGGGAAAATGTAGTAGCCTTACTTGACCAGTCTATTTAAGACTCAATTGTAATTATAATTACAAGTTTTTATTTTTGACTCAACAGTTTTATTTTTTGCAGAGAAAAAGACGACATTGCAGATTTTGACTGTTTGAGGGCAAGTTGTCATAGATGTTGACAGGATCCCAGTGCCACAGGTGTGTGCATGACAGTTTGTGCCTCTGGTACCAAACCCCAATGACCATAAATATCTGAGAAATAGTCTCAATTTTTCATTTAGTTACCACCAAAGGCAAGGATTATCACATAAAGTAAAGCTGAAAATAACCTAGAAGTCAACTCCTCAAGATCTAGATAAAACAGACTCGAACCCTTACCCATGAGTCTGTGGAAGTTTTCAAGATTTCAGTGAATTCTTTGCAGGGATTATATTCCCTTCATCTCGTTTACCTCTAAGGATTCCATTCCTACGTGTGGTTTTCTGTGCTTCTCTGTGTAATTGGATCTAAAACTCTTTGAGTTCCATGAAAACTCTACTAGCCTGTAGTATTTTGAGAAATATAGACAATAGAAGGTTTTAGAGGGATGGTAGAGAGGTCTGTGTTCCACATGTGCACACAAAACCTATACTCTTGGATATTAGAATTTCTCTTTCCTGAAAACTCTCTGGAACCAGGCTTCTTCCAGGTGGCCCTCTTAGCGTGCCTCCTGGTGCCTAGTCTCACGACCACTGTTCCCATTTCCGCTTCTCACTCACCTCTCCCGCCCTTGGGAGAAAGGCAAACTCCTTTCCTTTTCTCTTGCCCTCCTCAGACATCCTGGTCTTGAATGCCTAGGCTTGCACCACCTACTCAGTTAATTATAAATGATTTCTCCAGCGATACGAGGGTGGGGCACAGGGACCAGCCAGTGGCTGCTGTTAGAATAGCTGATTCCAATCCTAAGCCAAGGGTCAAGGGGCTGGCAGAGCTATACCAAAAATTTCTCCTTTGCCTTTTCAGAGGTGCATCTGCTGATTGCTCAACCACCTATTGAGATTCTAAAAGACAGCATATTTGCAGATTAGCCCAGCAAATATCTTCATCTGGACATTTTTGAAGGGAGCAAATTTAAGACAACATATGCCTTTTTGGGGAGTGGGGTGCTCTGTGCTTGAAAAAATCAGGTAATTAGCATCTAGCCCAGCCAGGCTTAATGTAACAAGCCAAATAATAGTGATTCTGTATAGGTAACCCATTGCTAATCCTATAAGTTACCACCATTTGCCAGCCCCATTGCTGTTACCTGCTGGGCACCTTTTTCTCTTCGTAACTGTGTGTTTAGGGAGCGAGTTCTGCAAATATTACAGGCTTGGAAGGCGCAGTCAGAATGCTAATAGAGCCATCAGCCCTTGGATGCCGCCTTCTTGAAGTCTGAGTAAGGGGAGCAGTGCAGCTGACACCTTGTGCCTCCTCCTACATGTTTGCAATTAACATTTTATCTGCCCTGTGTCTCAAATCACAGCTTTGGCATCGTTCCCTGGAGGGTGAGGAAGGACCTTAATTACAGAAGAGATGCACTTATCCACTGCCTGCTGTATTCTGATGTCACCACCTCTGAGCTCCAGAGAGAGGTCAGGCTGGTCCTGGAGATGACATGTGGCTCAAATCGAATATTTTAATTTAGAGACTCAGTAGGTGCCTCCATCAATTAAGACTGGCCGTACTCGCAACAGACTGGCTGGGCCGCAGCCAGGAGCTTTGATTCATTTCATTTCTCACTGACCCCGTCACACAGTGGAGCGATGGCCAACATTTCGATGGGCGGTGGAGAGCTGCCAGAAGTAAAAGGAAGACTAATGATGGAGGAAGATTCTAAAGGGTAGGATGGCTTTTGAAATGACAGCACATATGTCATGCTGGCTACACAATGGTGCTTGGTGGGGGTCCAGGGGAAGAGAAGTGCATTATTTTATAGTTTGTTAGCAACTAGTAAATCTCCTCTCAGTGAATTAGCACAAGTCGCATTTGTTCTTTGCTTAGATAAATTTCAGTGCGAGTAGATGGAAGTTCTTCTCCATTTGGTTTTTCAGAGGTCCACGCTCTTTCTGTCTTTGGACACTATGAGATCCTATCAGATCAGTTTGCTCTAGGAGAGAAGGAGATCACGGAGGAACGTGCTGCTTTCAGAGGGTGAGGTTAGGGCCAACTCTTTCCTCCTTTTATCCCCAGGTCAGGATTAATCGTGGACCCCACACAAGGTTTGGCTTGCGGGCGTGTATGTGTGGGGGAGGGAGCTGAGTGAGAAGGAGGTGGGAGGGCGAAGTTGGTCCAAGCACGGGCTCAGGGGTGGCTAGTAGGCGTCAGGCAGGGGCAAAACCCATCTTCCTTCTTTCCCGAACCCATAAGACCCTGCCCTCTGCCAGTCAAACCATGAGGTTATCATGGGCTCATTCCCTGTTCCCCAATTTTAAGAACGTTCTGTTTCAACAGATCATCCAGTTGACAGTGCTCAGCGTCATGGAGGCAGGTAACACCAGGCCTGTGGGGAAGGCTCTTTCTGGCAAGTCAGGCATCCTGATGGCTTCCGAGTAGCTCTGGGCTCTAAGGACTGGAAGGTCTTTGGGATTGATATCACATAATCAGGTCTTTGCAAAGGAGGACAGAGGCTAATGACTCATCTCTAATATTATTGGTCTCAGATGAAGCGTAATT
This sequence comes from Lepilemur septentrionalis, assembly GCA_963573855.1. Lineage (NCBI taxonomy): Eukaryota > Metazoa > Chordata > Mammalia > Primates > Lepilemuridae > Lepilemur > Lepilemur septentrionalis. The sequence continues at coordinate 19,831 of CAUYMX010006966.1, read as the reverse complement.
TAGAATAAAGTATTGTTTTAGCAGAGACACTAGAGCTGCTTAAAAATATGCAGTGGCTATCATTTACATTTGCCGCCCGGTTATTAGCTTGCTTATTTACGAAGAAAGTGGGTAGCTGTCACCCCAGCTTCCTTCTGTGGTAAATCATGCATCATTTCTGTTAAAGTTTGTGCTTTGCGTTGAAACATAACTTGGCCATTCTGGCTGCCGCCGCCATAAACAAGCATATGATTTGCATGTCTCTCTGAGCACATCGGAGCAGCCCACGTGGGCGGCCTCACATTACTGCCTCCCCTTCATCATGCAGAATTAACAGCTGCCAGTGAAATCGATTCATAACCAAATGTCTAATCGAAGAGTTAGGACAGGATAATGTACGGTTGCCAAAGTAAAGTTTGATATGGAGTTTAAATCTTGTCTCTGGCTCGAGACACTGCCGTGGTCAGAAATGCAAATTGTTCCCTTAAAGACTCACTTGCAGACGGTGGAACAATTCCTGAGTTAACAGACACGTGGGAATTTCCCCTCCCACTGGCAATTTGAGGTGTGTATTTATCATCAAGTTACCGGGCCCAGGACTCCCCCCTCGGCCACAGCCGCCGGCCCCGTTCGGATTCCGTCAGGCTCCTACACCGGCACTTGTATTGACTCTGAGTGATTCTAGGGGAGCGTGTCACTAGTTGTGGCAGGGTTATTTATGAGTTAAATGATTCTGACTCGGTTAGAAGAGCACTCGAGCTTCCAGCCCCGGTGGAAGGAAACAGAGTCGACAGCGTGGTTCCTCGGGGAAGGGCGTTGCTTATTGCGATTTTCTTCACAGAAGCATTTCTTTAGAGATCTGACAACAGACCTCTCCGGAACTGGGCCTGAGGTGGTGCTGGCTTGTCAGAGGCCCCTGCTGTGGGCAGTGGTTACATGTGGGATGAGAGGGGCGTGTGTGTGTGTGTGTGTTCTTTACCAGGAACTTCTGAGAGATTGACTTTGATGTCCCGGTGGGTCCATGCTTAGGGTACCTACAAAGCAGGAGAACCCCTCCAAAATGTTCTTTGGGCAATTTGTAATACGTGAAAGAAAGTATCTAAGTAGCTATTCCAAGAAAACCAAAAACTGTCTCGGATGAGCTTATGTGTTTTTTCGGGTTTAGTGTTTGGATGGTCATGTGGCTGGGTTGAAGCGTGTACCGTAACTGCCCCATTACTGGAGACCCTAAGTGTCTTACTGGGATCTTGCCAACGGCCCAACCTCAGCGTGTGAGCGGCTGGATGATGCGGTGAGACCAGGGAGGAGGAGGGCAGGGGCAACCCATTCATTCACGCAGAGCACTGAGCCTGGCACTGCTGTGGCTCTGGGCATGACGCCCGCCCCATTTGGGTGCAGTCACAGCACTGTGGAAGGTAAAGGCCCTTGGACCAAGAGTCAAGTGTGCTGGTTCTGACGTCCGTCTTTATTGTTGGCCTGATATACGACCCCTGGCTGTTCACCATAGTGCTGTGTAAATACTGCAGCTTCCTCATCTGCAACTTTGTTCTATTTCCCTCCTTGGGTTATGTGAAATGCAAACCATGAAAGCACTTAGCAAAGTAAAGACTGCTTGATGATAAACCTTCGTAGGAGAACAAGCTGGACCCTCTCAAACAAAATCCTACACGGCAGCAAGTACATAGGAGTAAGGCTTTTATTCTTTGGCAATTTATTGGAAAATATTTTAATGTTCCTTGTTATATACAGATGGATGTGATCATCAGAATTGCACTATGTCAAAGCAGTTTATTCTGAAATGATTCAGAACAGCGGTCCCCAACCTTTTTGGCAGCGGGGACCAGCTTCATGGAAGACAATTTCTCCATGGACGAAGGAGAGGGGAGGATGGTTTCTGGATGATTCCAGCGTGTTACATTTCTTCTGCACTTTATTCTAAAGTGTCCGATTCTGATGGAAAACCTGCTGCGAGATGCAGCTGCGCAGCTGAAGCGAGATGCTCACTTGCCCCTGTAAAGGCTGCCACCAGACGCAGGTTAATCGTCACTCGCCTCTCACTGATAGGGTTTTGATGTGAGTCTTTAATTGTCAAGTAATTAATTTATCCTGGTCTCTGTGCAGTCAGACCTCTCTGCTGATGATCTGGATTTGCAGCCGCTCCCTGGCACTAGCATCACTGCGTCAGCTCCACGCAGACCATCAGGCATTGGGTTCTCATGAGAAGCCGCAACCTAGATCCCTCCATGCACAGTTTATAGTGGGGTCCGTGGTCCCGTGAGAATCTAATGCGGCTGCCTGTCTTACAGGAGGCGGAGCTTATGCAGTGATCGCAGCAGTGGGGAGCAGCGGCAAATACAGATGAAGCTTTGCTTGCTTGCTCACCTGCTGCTGTGTGGCCTGGTTCCTAATAGGCTGAGGATGAGGGGTTGTTGGGGACTGCAGGATTAGAGGGTATAGGACGTTACTGTGAGCCAGCGTCTTACAGAGGCCAGACAGATTAAATACCATGGATTAGCTTTAGCACAGACTGCATTGTCTTCTGGGGTTCAGAGAAGGGGCATGTCCAGAGAATTGGTATAATGGGCCCTTGAAGGTGATTGAGGTACCTTCTGGACTAAAACTCCTAAGGAAGAAGACACTAGGCATGACAGGATAATCCACTAGCCAAGTCTTAGTCTCAAGGAGGAGAAATGGTGTGATACGTGTCATTTGATTTGCCTTTTGGCCTGACCCTGTTGCTCCCGTGACTGAGGTCTTTGGAAGGCAAGAGTAAAACCTGGATGAGCTAACCTCTGTGAGACTTTGGGTCACAGCAATGTCTTATGCCCTCTCAGAGAGTGAAACATAAGGAAGAAATGTTTGCACTGCTTCAGAGACCGCTGCAGTGGACACCCTGACAGCACTAGTGTCTAAGCATTGGCAAGTGTGAGCCCACGGGCCCCTGAGGAACACCCCCTGGGATTCCCAGATTAGCTGATGGACACGTTCCAGAGAGGGCCCTCTGCAAACTGGTGGCGACAGAGAGCCGGTGGGATTTGGTGATCAGTGTTAACCTAACTCCACTAGTAGGCGTAGGCTGGGCAGCCTTGAGGAAATGGTTTTCGTGAGTCGGTGTCATGAAAGCTTCTTCACAGATGCCCCATCAGCATTTTTGCTTCGTGTTACAATGGGATTCTTTGGTTTGCAGCAGGTTTCACTAGGGACGGTGTTTACTAATAAATCAGAACACTGTTTGAGAAAACACGCCTGGGTGTCCCTGATAAAGGAGCATCTCCTGACAGTCCCTTCTTATGAGTCTCCTACTTGGGGTCAATTAGGAATGATAATCGCACCTCACAGTATTCTTGAGGTCTTTGCCCGGAGACTCACGTACACAAGACCGTGATGTTCCGTATTGTGGAAATTATCCACTTGAAATGACTTTCCCATCATTTTGCTGGCCTACTTTTTGCAGCACTTTTTCTCCAGTTTTATCAGAGCCAAAGAAATGTTTCCCGTGATACGAGCTGAGATTATTTTACTCTAATGATGGTTAGATTTCAGCAGTGGTAGATGTTAAGAGTGGAAATTCTTTGAGTAGTTTGTTGTATGTTTTTGATAAATAAAGGCGGCAGTAGAGAAGCCTGTGGTGTTTGTTGGGGATTGTTTTGTTTTCCCCAAGAATGAAGCAGACCAGAACCAAAGAATAGTTTTCCAAACCTTTTTGAGCATCTTCTAATGGGTCTTTAAAAAGACCAAACTTCATATGCACCACAGGGAGTTAGGGACCAGAGGGTGGACGGAAGAATGCAGGCCGGAGGAGACTGGCTGCACTTACTTGAATAAGGAGGAGATTTGGTTGAGGACAGACACACTCAGGACAATCCTTGGCAAGACTCTGCAATGAAAGACACATTTTATAGTCACTGGAGGATGTGGAGGGAAAATATACAAGGACACAAACCATGTGCTCTCTCCTTTGCTGCCAGTCCTTTTTAAAAGGCTCTGAAATGGTTTATCTTTATTAGTTGCTGTTACTGGCATCTTTAAAAGACTTAGAAGCACTTAAAATACCCATATAATTCGTGTCAGGTAACAGTTTAAGTGAACTTCTGTTGATACATAATATGCATATAGGAACGTGTGCAAATCTTAAGTGCACAGCTTAATGAATTTTCATAAACTGAACATACGCCGGTGTAACCCGCATCCAGATCCAGGAAAGGAACCTTCCCCGCATCCCAGAGGCCCAGCTCCTGTCTGTCTACTGCCGCCTGCACCCCTCGCCCCTAAGGCTAGCAACTCTCCTGGCTTCAGCATCATAAACTAGATTTACCTGATGTTCAGCTTTACAGAAATGGAGTCGGAGAATGTGCCCCTGTGTGGGGCTTCTTTCGTTCGACATCGTGTTGGTGAGATTCGTACGTGTGTTGCACGCGGTTGTGATCCGTTCATTCTCGCTGCTGTATTTTGTGACTGCCGCAGTTTATTTACCCACTCTTCTGTTGCGGATGTTTAAGTAATTTCCAGTATTTGGCTATGAATATTGTTGCTACGTGTCTTTTGGTGAATGTATGTACCGTTTCTGTTGGAAGAGAAATTGCTGGGTCATACAGTAGGCGTATATTCATGCTTAGTCAGTGAACTAATTTATGCTTCCCTCAGGAGTATCTGAAGTTTCCACTTGTTTCATAGCTTGGCTAACGCTCGTTTTTGTTTTCATTTGAGTCGTTCTTGTGTGTTTGAGGCAATATCCTGTGTTAGTTTCCTTGATAACTGGTGAAGTTAAAGTTCCTTTTCCTTGACGTATTGGCCATTGATTTTTACTCGTTTGTGAAATGCCTGTTAAGTCTTTACCCACTTTTCTTTTAGATTCTCTGCCATGTTTTGGATTGATTTGTAGGCATTGTTTATATATTCTGCGTGAAAGTCCCTGGTTGGGTGTATGTATTGCAAATATTTTCTCCTACTCTGTCAGTTCCCTTTCTGCTTTCTTTTTCTTTTTTTCTTTTCTTTTCTTTTTTCTTTTTTTTTTGAGATAGGGTCTCTCTCTGTTGCCTGGGATAGAGTGCAGTGGTGTCATCATACCTCACCACAATCTGGAACTCCCGGGTTCAAGTGATCCTCCTGCCTCAGCCTCCCAAGTAGCTGGAACTACAGGCGTGCACCACCACATCTGGCTAATTGTTTATTTTCTTAATTTTTTTGTAGAGGTCGGTCTCAGTATTGCCCATGCTGGTCTCAAATTCCTGGGCTCAGGGAATCATCTCCCCTTGGCCTCCCAAAGTGGGAGACACCACACGCAGCCCCTTCCTGCTTGCTAATGGTATCTGTTGATAAACGAAAGTTCTTAATTTTAATATAGTCTAATATTTTTCTTCTTTTTATGATTAGTGCTTTTTGTGACCTGTTTAAGAAGTCTTTGCTTCAAAGTTGCAGAGATGTTCTCTGTTACTCTTCTATAAGCTTTTATCTTTTACTTATCGGATTTAGGTCAGTCATCTGTGTGACACTTGTTTTTGTAACAGGTGTGATGTGGGAGTCAAAATTAATTATTTTTTCCAGTATGAATATCCATTTGACGTGGGACCATTATCAGATCCCCACTGCACGGCAGTGTCACCTTTGCCATATATCAGGTCATATAATTTACGTTCCTTTGTCTCCAGTGATGGTAGCTCTTTAAAAGAATTCAAAAGTTTATAGTGCTGTGTCTAATAACTCTTCATGGTAAAAAATGATAAAATTTTTTGTTTTAAAAATCACTCATAATCTCAATACTAGCAGTCCTATAATTTGCATTTTAGTTATTTTTCTTCTATTTTTATTTATATAATCCTATTTACATTGAATGTTATTCAACTTTATTTCTAAGTAGTCTTCAAAATTCAGTTTATTAGAGGCTGCGTAGTATTTTGTTAGCCAGTCCTCTGTTAGGCATTTAAGATGTTCTCATTTAATTATGAAAAACTGTTGCCTGGTTTTGAAATTTATTGAGCCTCTTATTTTACAAGAAGATAACAAATGAGAATAGCTGTATCAATTTGGGGCTCCCATCTTTAGATACTTTCATTTATTTTTAACTGCGTCTCTGTTAATTCAACCGTCTAGTACAGATTTCTTTGTTCTTTATACAGAGGTTTGATTGCTCTGCAATACCAGTATCAACCAATTGTTTTATAATATTATAAAATTAAAACCCAAACTACTATAGTATAAAACCACATAAATATTTAAAATGGTTTTGATATCGAAAATTCAACCTGAATTTTATTTCACTGATCTAAGTGACAGAGAAAATGTGAAGGTTGTTTCTACATTTAGTCCATCATAACAGAGCAGCTTTGAAAGTTGCTGCCGCTCACAGGGAGGTAATGTGTGCACTGTGGGAAGGTGTCGGCTTGAGTTGAAATGACCTATGTTTGCTTAAAAATTACTTAACATTCTAATGTTGTTACCTTTGCCTTTTAGGAATTAAATTTCTTCAGTAGGTTCTAGTCTCAAGTGAGCTGTATCAATGTCACCGTCATCGTACCTGTGCCACTGCAAGGTGCAGGCACATGGCAGTAGTCTCAAAAATCTCCAGAGTCAAGGCTCAGGAATTAGAATAAATAATCAGCAATAATGTGAATGAGTTTAAAAAATGCCTTAGGAACACTTAGAGTATCAAAAATGTGAGAAAATAAAGTGTGGGATCTCTGTCATCTTCATCTCTGTTTCCCTGGTGTTCTGCACAGATCTGTGAAGGGAAGTGGTCAGTAGATTCTTAGCAAAGTAAATCTAAAAATCACAGAAAATACATGAAATATTTCTTCAACTGCTTTAAGCTTGCCCTCATACAAATTATGATGAATTAGATTATAATAATTCTACAGGGCCCTCTAAATTCTGTAATTCCTGAATTGACTTTGTGGAAACTGTTAATAACCATTGGAGAAGTGATCGTTACAAATGGCAAAGGACACAGGGTAGCATCAGGTGACGCAGGCCAGGTGGCCTGTGAGCACATCTGGAGATGAGGATCTGTTGGTGGGACTGCAGTTCAGCGCAGCCTTCTGAGACTGAAGGCTGTCAGACTCCTCACTCTCAGGACCTTGATTAACCTCAAGAAACTCCCAGCTCCTTGTCAGGTAGGAATCCAAGAGTCCCTCTGTGAGCAACAGGCACCATGAAATCCAAGTCCACAGTCCAGAGGTGAGGCCAGTTTCAGTTTCTACGGTTTAACCTGATAATGCAGATGTGATCCATTTACGGTATAAGCCTGGGTTTATTGCTCCCTGGCAATTCTAACAATGTGAGCATTCAAGGCACAGAAGCAACAAAAAGACTGTTTTCTGGGGTGTTTTTAAACCTCTGGCTCTTTTTCAAGTTTTTTTAATCATAAAAATAGTATATTTACTGAGACCAATTGTTTAAATACAGAAAAACAAAATAATACGGAAATGATAGAGCCAGTCTGAGTGGCCCACGCTTGTAATCCCAGCAATTTGGGAGGCTGAAGTGGGAGGGTTGCTTGAGCCCAAGAGTTCAAGACCAGCATGAGCAACATATCAAGACCCCATCTCTTAAAAAAATGAAAATAGTTGGGTGTGGTGTCACCTTCATGTAGTACCAGCTACTCGGGAGGCTGAGACAGGAGGATTGCTTGAGCCCAGGAGTTGGAGGCTACAGTGAGCTATGATTGTGCCACTGAACTCCAGCCTGGGTGACAGAGTGAGACCCCATCTATTAAAAAAAAAAAAAAAAAAGAATCTTTAATCCTATTATCCAGAGATAGACACTGCTAACAGGGAATATAGGCCCAGTGCAGTGGCTCACACCTGTAATCCTAGCACTCTGGGAGGCCAATGTGGGAGGATTGCTTGAGGTTAGGAGTTTGAGACAAGAGCAAGAGCAAGAACCCCTCCATATCACCCCCAGCTCTACAAAAATAGAAAAATTAGCCAGTAGTCCCAATAGTCCCAGCTACTCAGGAGGCTGAGGCAGGAGGATCCCTGGAGCCTAGGAGTTTGAGGTTGCAGTGAGCTATGATGACAGAGCAAGACTCTGTCTCAAAAAAACAAACAAACAAACAAAATTATGGAATATATCCTCCAGCTTTTTTTTCTGTGCATATGTTTTCTTATATATTTATGCATGCATTTAACATTATAATTTTAAAGTACACACATTTTAAAGGATGAAACATACACATAAAGGATGAAACAGTGAATAATATAATGAACATTCATATACCCACCATCCAGATTTAACTAATTTTAATGTTTTTCCGTAATTGTATCAATTCTTTTTATACTAGATGAAGTGTTTCCTGTCTAATTTAGCCCTTTGTATCCCTCCTTATTCCATCACTACTAACTCCACCTTCCCTGACAATTAGTGCTTTTAAAAGTTGCTGTGTAATTTCCTCTTCTAATGTTTTAAAACTTATTTGCAATTTCAGTATGCGTTTGTAAGTAATATATTTTTTTTTAATTTTTAAACTTTGCTTAATAGTACATAATAGTACTGTATTGTCCATGACCTTGTATAATGAATGTGTTTTTATTATACTGTTTCGTATTTTCCAGATTTTTATATGTTGAGTTCATTGTGTGAATTTATTGTAATTTATTTTTCCAATCTTCTGTTGATGGATATTTAAGGGTGCTTTCAATTTTTTTTTTTTTTTGAGACAAAGTCTCATTCTGTTGCCCGGGCTAGAGTGCCGTGGCATCAGCCTAGCTCACAGCAGCCTCAAACTCCTGGGCTCAAGCGATCCTCCTGCCTCAGCCTCTCAAGTAGCTGGGACTATAGGTGCATGCCATGATGCCAGCTAATTTTTCTATTTTTAGTAGAGACAGGGTCTCACTCTTGCCTAGTCTGGTCTTGAACTCCTGAGCTCACATGATCCCACCTCAGCCTCCCAGAGTGCTAGGATTACAGGTTGAGCCACCACACCTGGCCTCAAATTTTTGCTGTTACAAACACTATTATAGTGAATACTGTTGAACATTTTTCCTTGTGAACATGGATATGAGTTTCTCCAAGGCAATAATTCTAAACTCTGTCAAACCCAAACTTTCTTTTTATAACAAGTATTTTAACATCACTTTTAATACCCAGAAATTAAATTCAGAGATAAAATAATCCGCCTGCCTACATAATTCCAAAAACATAGTATAGTACTTTGATGTAAAGGATAAATAAAATGGAAGTGATTTACAGTAAAATACAGTGCATTTTAGTATGCAAATGTTCCAGTCTGACGACATGAGAAGGCGTAATTAAGTCAGATCTTGCAGTCACTGTGTTTCTGTGATAGTCACAGATGTAATTTGATACAGATGTAGGGTATCGATGACTCAGATGCCATGAGTGGCTGTTGGCGAAATCACGAACAGCTCATTTTCAGAACAAGTTCATTCTTCCTCTGATCTACATAGTAATTCCATTCCTGAAATTTTAGTGTATATTAAATTGCAAAAAATACTTTATTACAATGGAATTAGATTTAAGTTCAGATTATTATTAATGAGTTTGTCCAGCAGAATGTTGAAAAGCTGTACAGAAAAGGCAATTCTTTGTACGGAACATTTCCACACCTTACAAGGGACTAGCCCCTGCCCACCAAATGCCAGTAGTAGGCCTTGACTAGAAATGCGCCCCCCAGTTCCTCCAGCGCCTAGAAAGGAGCTGTACCTCTGTTTGTGGTGTACTGTTGGTACGCTGTTGTGCCTGCTCTCAACACCGTTCGGGATGTACGACTAGAAACCAGATGGGTGGGTGGCAGAGTCCGGGCGTGCTTTGCGGAGACGTTGCAGAGCTGTTCTTGCGCGGGGTCGTGGCGGTGTGTGTTCGCGTCCGCGGTGCACGAGACCTGCATTTCTGCACGTACTTGCCGGCACCTGAGTTCTCCAGTTGGGCTGATGTGAAATAGTATCTTACTTTAATTTGTATTTGCCTTGTTATTGATAAGATTGAGATTCTTTTTTGTGTCTTTTTTGACTACTTAGGGCTTCCTTTTCTTGCAACTGCTTGTATTCTTTGCCTGTGATCCTGCTGAGTGGCCTGTGTTTTCGTTGATTTGTACTCATTCTTTACCTATCCTTAAAACTCTTCGTCTCCTTTGGACGTTGAAAACCTCTCCAGTTCTATAGCTTTTATCTTCGTTCACGGTATCTTTTGTTATAAAGTTTTTTGTATGATTTATGAGTCTTCAGTCTTAGGTATCATCTTATGATTTGTACTTTCAGGTTTTATGCTTCACGTGTAGGTCTTTGATCCAAGTCAAATTATGTTTTCTAGGAGGTGTGCGATAGAGACTTTCCATTTTGTTAGCTGATTGTTTCAGTGTTATTTACAGAGTAGGCTCCTGCCTGCCTGATGTCCCCCGTCACTGTCATGTCCCCACGTGTGCGACGGTCGGTTTCTGCGATTGTCATTCTTTCCGTTGCCCTCTTGTCTGACAGGCCACCATCACTGCACTGTCTATTGGTTTCTCCCCTGAACTTGCTCTGCTTTCTCAAGAAAGGGGTTAGGAACTGACCCTTAATATTTTCCTCTAATCTGATCCAGCTGACAGAAATAGCTCACAGTTTGAGGTGCCCTTCTCTGGTTTCACCTGCTCATTCAGGTTTTCCTTGGTTTTCGGTTTCTTTGATCATGTCACTCAGTGTCTTTTGTGTACCTGTGGCTGAAGTTGCCATTTTGTCGAGAAGTGACTCTGTTTTCTGTTTTTAATTGGAAGTATTTAGAGTTTAAAGGTAGAAGGAATCTGGTTATGGTTTCCTGGTTGTGTAAAGCCGTACCTCTGTCCTGCTTTGGTCTTAAAACAAATTTCCAGCATTGTTTTCAACTATACTGAGCATTTTCTGCTTCTTACTTGCTGAACTTTGTATGTTTCCTCCATTTATTGAAATCATTTGATTGGAATGAAGCGTGTCTTAGAGGAGCATCACTTAAAATCGTGGGTTACTACACAAAATATAAACTTAGTGGGACAGGATACAGAGCTCGTAAATGGGTCTGATTCTGAATATGAATGAATTTGTACCTCATAAAGAAGTTACTACCTCTTTCCTTATAGTTAACTAATTAATAGTATGAACAAAATTAAATAGACAATTCATATCATACACCAAAAGAAATTCTAAATTTGAGTCATGAATCTATTAATAAAATTGCTCCTACGACCATGGTAACTCCCGTGGCCACTGCTTCTGTTTGTTGTGTGAGGTTGGAGTCCCTTGGATTCCAGATCGAATATAACGAGAATGCATGTTGACTACGGAAACAAACTGATGGCAGTCGCAAGCTCCCGGAGAAGTGGAAATGAATGGAGTGAGCTGTCTCTTCATTCATGTGTTACGCCTCACACTGCAGCTGTCACTAGTGACCTGGGTTTCCCCTAGGACCTCTCTGGTGCCGTTTTCTGCGCTTGGGCGCTCCTTCCCCGTACCTCTGCACGGGTGTCTCTGTGGTCCTGTATGTCAGTTGCCCCAGGAAGCCTGCACTCTGTTTCTCTCTTTACGTAAATAAAATGTGTGCTTTAACAATTATAATGATTGTTCCATTGTATCAGAATTGCCTGTTTATGTGCCTTTGTCCCTCACCAGATTTAAACTCTGAGGACAGGAATTGTGCTCATGTTCATCCATTCATTGAAGAAACTTTGTGAAGTGCCTGCTTTGTGTCCCTGCCCTTAAAACTCAAATCATGGAAAGACAACAGGAAGTTGAATAACTGTTTACCAGTTCTTTGAAAGCACAACTTTCTGGGCTTCGAAGCCTAAACACCAAATGGAAAAAGCTCAATAAAGTACTATAGAGAAAAATACGGAAGCAAAATAAAAAGGGAGTCTGGAGAGAAACTGAGGTGGAGGTAAAATGTTTATTACATAAAGAACTAATATAAATGATAGGAAAGTTGTAAACCTAAAAGAAAAGCAGAGAAATGCTTTGAACCTAGTAATGATCTGTTCAGTTGTCCAAGCCCGAAACCCGGGTTGTGTTCTTGTTTTTCATGTGCCCTTTTCCAGCTCCCAGTAAACCACCAAGACACGACGGCTCTGTCTCATTTTCAGTTTCTCAGCATCGCTCCACGTCCACTGCCTTCAGGGTAGAGTCTCAGCTTCTTGGCACCAGCCGGCACATGAACCCAGCGCCCGAGGCGTTCCCACCGACTTTAGGTTCCCAGAACACCCGGGGCTGTGTCTGCGGCCTGGAATTGCCTTCCCCACCATTACACGACTAGTTCTTACCACTCCTTCACATCTATTTCTGTTCTAGTAGAAAACGTAGTTTTGAATATTTTAATTAATTATGTGCTACCTCCTTTCCCTTGCACTGGCCTCTGCAGACCCTTTCTGTCCTAGTGTGACACACCTAGAGACAACCAGAAGGCTTTTTTTTACTACCCTTTTATTCACCTTGAGATACGATAGTAGGCAGCACTCAGGTACCTACTCTGCTTCCAAGCCCACGATGGAATTTCTTCCTCTGATGCAGCTGTAGACGCCCCATCTGTGTATTCCCTTGAGATGAGCCGAACCCCCCCCTAGGTCATTGTGTTCCCACAGGACTGGAGGTCGCCTGGCTCCCTTAGAATCCTTTCCTGGGACCAGTTTTATACCTTGGTTCTGTATCTTACAGTGACCTTGCAGGGACACAGTTAGAGCTCTCTTACCTCATTCAGGACACCGAAGGGCAAGTTTTTACCTATTCTCAAGTACAGACAAATAAAATAAGCCTACACATCACAGAAAAAAAAAAAAGAGTTTGATTCTCCAGGTGTTCCTTTTTCTCCTTATATATTGTAGTCTCTCTTGTGAGTAAGGGGCCCAAGATCTTGAAGTAACTTGTTTAAGAGCTATTATTAGTTCCATCTGTTCCTATGAGAAGAAAAAATAATTTATGATAGTGATGTCATTGTTGCAAGATTTTTCCCTAGAGCCTTTCATAATACCAAGAACCTAAAGGGCAGTTGATTTAATGGCCTTGTTTAGCATCTTGGGCAGACTTGACCTACCTTCTGAAAACCTTAGCTAAGCAGTACTGGTCCACTTTGGAGATATCAGCTAAGCAGACTTGGGAAAGGCCCATTTTATATTTACGTACCTGCCTACCTGCCGATCTACCTTTATAACAAGAGTTATAAAGCACAAGGATTCCCTGATACTCTTTGTAGTTGAGTCAAAGACAGCAGAATATGAATTTCAATGAAAGATACAGAACCAGGCCATGAAATTACAGGCGGAAGATATGGTGTCTTTGGTATCCAAAGACCGAGGGCCTAGAGCAGAAGGTGATCTTGCAAACCACGTGCCCTCTAGGTTCCTACCACCCGGAGAACCTGTACTTAGAAAGAAATCCTCATCTGCCTTCCAAAGTGGTGCTCATTTCTCTCACAGGCCTGAGGCTGTGTGGGTGTCCATGACGTAGAACTTGCATTTACTGCAGAGGTTTAGAGGAGTTCATTAATAGCAGCCTTAACAGGGCAAGGGGAACAGGTCGCTGGTTCTTGGGTAATGTTAAAGTTGGTTTGAAATAAAAGTTTGGCAATTAAGAGACCATATTCTAACTAGAGTATTAACGTATTTCCTGCAAAGGTTTTTTTTTTTTTTTTAATTCCAATAATGTTTTCATACCAGCAAGGAAAGATTCTTTACAAATCCAAATTTTCCTGAAGATAGCAATGTTGTTCTCTGTCTAGACAGCTAACAGGCTTATCCCCAGAAAGCAGTGTTAGTATTCACTAATGTTTTTACCATCTTCCTGCCTGCCAGTGTAACCTCATCCTAGATTGATTCAACTTGTGCAACAGGGAATCGTTAAGAACAGGAAAAAAGTTTCCAACAGAAGGCCAGTTCATCTCTCAAGCCCCACACAGCATTTGCAGGCTCATATCATGAAAGATGCTCTCCTTAATATTGTTTCCGGGATTCTTTTTAAAGGGAAACGTTATTTTGGCCTGACGATGTTTACATAATACTGACTGTTGATCAGCAGGAATTGAAGGGAATGGTGTTCGCAGCCTAGCGAGGGCCTGTGTGCCCAGTTGGAGAAGGCATCGTGTACCGGCTGTTATCCGTCACCCCAGTCTGTGGGGTAGAGCTTATGGCTGCTTTATCTAATTTGACCCGTCGTATGGAGAAGAATCAGGATCAGAAGGGACTTGGGTCGTTTATCTTCAGTCAGACAAAAGTTACTGGTGTTTCTATGAAAGCAAGCTAGAATTCTTTGTGTCTAGTAAATTGCTTCAGTTCCATGTTCCTCAAGGAGTTTTCTCTCTTTTTGTTTCTTTTGAATCATATGCATTTTTTTGAATAACATCTGAAGCAACTTGTAACCTCTTTAATCCTTGAAATTTGAAAATAAATATAGTGACTAAAAACAAATCCATGCCACATTAATTTTGGATTTTTTTTCTCCCTAAACTATCATTCCTCCTACCCCAGAAATTCAGAAATTATTCCTTGGAGGGAACATGCTCCTCTTCCCCAATTCCAGTTGAAAATGCTTTAGCAGATATACTTTGTGTGAAGGAATTATTTCTCCTTAGTTGTTATGATTTTGACTAACGTGACTAAGTGAAACTCACATAATTTAGAAAAAAGGATACAAAGTTATATGAACATTATAACAGTGTCAATTATGTGTGCCGACAAAGAAGAAAAAAGGGGAACATGTAAAGTGAAAACAATGACAATGTTGGGACGGCGTGATTGTGAGTTTGCTGTCCCCTTTTCAAGATTGTGCTTGCTGGCGTCATCTGTAAAACAAAAAGGCTGTTTCAAAGCATGTTTTGTATAAGTATCAAGTTGTATACTTAATTATCTGATAGCATATTAAGAAATTCTCAAACTGATTTTTAAGTCAATTTATTGTGATTCACCCAGATAAACGTAATGGTTCCTAGGTTTTAAAATTATATTTAAAGATAAGTAAAAATGTTGACATGTCGTACGGGTAATGAAGTTTTTACTATCTTTGTAGCGTTGCCTTTTTCATAAATTCTTAATTTTGACTAGGAATATTACGGTATTGACTTTTTTCTTTCTGTTTCTGGGGAAGTTATAACCATGTTAACAAATATGGGCATATCTAAGTAGCAAGAGTAGATTTGGTAATTGGACCAGCAAAATGTAAACCGTAAGTTCCAAGAGACGGTGTTCAGGATGTACCGACCGTCGCGGCCTGCACCCTGGCGATGCAGAGGAGAGGCTGGCATTTATCTTTTCACTGAAACCTTGCACTGTGTGTGCAGGAAGGCAATGCATGCTGCTCAGAGGGCAGAAGCAGGATGGATGAGGTTTGAAAGGGAATATGGACTGTGAGGTTTTCCTGAACCCGTGGCCTCACAGAGGATGTTGTTATTTCTAGTAGACCTGGTGGAAACTTGGGCAGACCCAGATGTTTCGCATCATGGTACCAGTGAGAGGCATAAACAAGAAGCTGTAGCCAGGTACAGACCTCTGTGTTTGCTGGGCCGAGAGGTATGGTCTTGAGAAATTTAGACTTTTGACCAATGAAGCATGCTGGAGTCATGGGGACATTTAGCACCCTGGAAACACCTCTTTAATCTAAAGAGGGTCCCATGCACACAGAAGGTCTGGAAATCATGCCCTGAGCCCAACAGTTAAAGGAGCTAATGACATTTGATGTGAGGCAGAACAGGGTTAAAAGGATCTGACGGATGCCTTGGAAATCCAAAAGACTGGTGAAAGTGGGAGCAGCACATTTTCTGTGAACCTTTGGAAAACTGGACTAAGAACAATGTGTGGAAATGGTGGGAAGACAGCTTCTAGCATAAAGCAAGGAAGATTTTTTCTACAGTTGAGCTGTCCATTAACGTGGCGAGGTGGTAAAGGCTGGATGCATTCAGACGGGGGTTGGGGGGGACTCCACACTGTGCAGTCAGACAGGAAACCTCCACCCGCCCTCCAGGTCTGCGTGCTGGAAGCCTCCGCTTCCGTTTCCCTCCGCCAGGCTGGGGCTGTGATTGTGTGGTGTCCCCTCACCCTGTGCCTTCATGTCAGTTTGTCAGCGGAAGGCAGCATTCCTTTCCTGAGCTGTTTCTGAGCCCAAGATGCAGCAGTAGATACTGATTAGATGCCCCTGCCCCTTTCTCTTATGTCACCTTTCCCTAAAGCAGGTAACCTCCCCTTCCCTAGCCTCTCAATCCTTACCTGAACCCAAAAGCACAAAAATGGCCCTTGTGTGTGCTTCCTGATTTGTTCTAAAACGTCTGGGTTTGAGCTTCAGTATGCCCCTTTATCTCTCTTTCTAGGACATTTTCTCTGTTCTCCTCTGCTCAAAAACCCATATGCAACCTTCAGCATCTCGTGCAACCGTCATCCAGGAACTTGACGAGTGTGTGCTTGAGGGGATGGGGGGGCCACTAGGATTCTCTCCTAAAATTGGGGTAGTGTGGAGGGCGGCTTAGAGTCGTGTACCGCGTAGCAGCATCACATTTTCAGTTTCTAAATTTCCTTTACCCGTATACCAGTGAGTTTGGCAAAAGAGATCATTTCATTAGAAACTCACCTTCATCAAATTGATACATTGTTAAAAAACTGAGTGTCGTAATTAAAAATAATCAGTATTTTCAGACAAAGGTATCTGGAAATGATAATTTCTCTGGTTGAAGTAGTATGTGTTAGCCCAGTCTAACAAAAGATTCGTGCATCTGGAAAACAAAAAGCAGGATTTCTGTATCTTTGACAGGAATCAAACAGTATCTAGGTGTACGGAAAACTCAGTGCAGGTCTACCTCATTCCTTGCAACATTTTGGAAATGTTTGGCTCCATGACATCTGTACTGGGTTTAATGGTGTTATTTTTCTAATGTAAGTTCAGAATTTGTCATCCTTTATTGACCCTATGTATCTTTTCCTCCCTGCAGGAATAGGAGGCCTCCAAGACTTTGTGCTGAAATCTGCAACACTGTGTACTCTGCCATCCTGCCCACCATTTATACCTCTCAACTTTGAAGCCACTCCTATTGTGAGAGTCGCTGTTGAACCGAAACACCCGAGTAAGTAAGATGGTCTCGGTTTTAAAAGCATGTGATGTTCATTATATTTTAAAAATGCATGCATGTATTTAATACCTGATTCCTTGTGGTTTGTTTCAGTATTCAGCGAATGTTTGTTGAGGTATATAGAAGCAACTCGTCAAAGGGCGTGGTTAGGTACCTTGCTGTGCAGAGAGACTGCATCTTCCTGATGGCAGGGACTGGTCATCTCTGCATCCCCCACAACCCTGGCACAGGGTGGTGTCTCCGCAAAGCTGATGTTTTAAGTGACTGCTTCTTAATTGGACTCTCATCCCAAGCTCCTTGACTCAAAATCTGTCATCTGCCTCCTGCCTCTTCCCTCTGGGTTTGCTAGATTATCTGGACACTGAACATTTCCTATCTGTTTGGAAACCACTTCCTACCCCTTTCCTGCTGGCTACGTGACACCCACGTGTGACTGACCATGTAATACTGACTCTGCAGTCTGGTCTATACCGTGCCCGGTCAGTGCTTTTTAACTCTTGTATTTCGCTTCCCGTTGCTGTCACTGATCCCTTATCCCTGTGACACTGCTGTCCCCAGTGCCTAGTGGTAATCGGGGAAGAATCTGCAGACCATGCTGTAAGGGAACCAAAGAACAAATGTGCAGAACGGTAGTTTTCTGTTGAGGTATGTAATGACCTCATTGCTCCTGTACCTGTATATCCTTCCTCTCCCCAGAGCAGGGGCCTTCTGAAAACTCATGTTTTCAGACATGTCCTTAGCCAGTGAGGATGCTGCGACCCCTATAGCACACACTTGGAAGACTGTACCTGGGACCTTTGGGCTCAGTCCTAGTAAACAGCCGTCTGCCTGGGCCTCAGAGACAGGATTCTTCCTGGCCTGTGGCTGTGGACTGACACAGTGCCTTGCTTGCTGTATGGATTTACTCCATTTTGTGTAAAGCCTGCTTCCTCTTTTTGATCTTGTCCAGATCTTGGCCCTTCATGGTTCTGTTCTTTTGTTCTACTTGCTGGGCTGGCTCTGACCCCTCTCCTCTGCATCCAACCCTAAGAAACACATACAGGAAAGCTGAGTTTTATTTAAGTTGTGACATTTGATTCTGGCAACCATGGCTTATTCTTAAATGTTTCTAGTATTTCTTTCTTTGTATCTTATTTCTTAAATAGTTTTTCTCTGTTGCACTTGCCTCTAAATTTTAAAAGTAGGAAATAATAATTGATAACTTAAGCAATTATATTTTAATAGAAATTTATAATTTTTAAAAGGCTATTCAGTGGTTGTGTGCTACTCTGTGCCCCTGTTATCCAAGCCAAGTAAAAGCCCAACCCTAAGGTGGCAGCAGAACCAGCTTCTGTCCAGCTTTGGCTACATGAGATGAAGCATCCTGTACCTACTGTATCTCCTGCCCCGCAGCAGACTCACAGACTGATTTCCTTCACTTTGTACAAATGAAGTAGTCTAATAAATAGAATTATTTAGGAGTATCCATCTGAAGGCCAAAGTGCATTTGCTCATATGTGTTTTCATTAAATTTTTCTGATCTTTGTAAAAAAATAAAGTAGTTAGAAGGGGCACGTAGTTTTCTTTATAAATTTTAAGGGAGTGTTAACTTTGTCTTTCAATTAAGTGTATTTTTTCTGGATTTACCATGCGTTTCTTAATTGCATTACTGAGGGTACCCCGTTTGTGAATTTCAGTGTCTGAACTTTACACTCTTTGTTCTGTCTTCTTGGTGTTTTTACAGTGTCAACATCTCACGTCACATTCGGGATTTCTGGGGAAGCTTCCCTAGTGCTGCGCTTGTTCCCGTGAGCCCTTGGAGGATATTTATTGTCTGTTTACTCTTTGCTCTGGTATCTCGTGCTCGTTCTTACTTTGGGGTAACAGCCCCTTTCTCCATGAATTACGTGTCTGATGACTGCTGGGATGTCTCACCCTCTAACACCAAGACTCCCCGGCAGTGCTGCCCTGAGAGGCCCTGGGTACATCCGCTGTTACTCTTGAATAAATGATGTGTCCCCAGGGCCTCCCTTCTTTTCCGTTATGACAACAGTTTTGCCTAATCTAGAAGATGACCTTTACCTCTTCTTTCGGGAAGAAGCAGACCCTGAGCATTTGTTCTTCCACTTTCCTTTCTCTTGATTTCCCAAGCAGGAGTCAGGATGTCACGGTGGCCACCCTCTGCCCACGCCCGCAGGTCTGCTCAAAACACAGAGAACTACGAATGTTCCAAAGCCATCATTATTTTCATCATTATAGTTGATGCTTACTGTGTGCCTCATACCGTACTAGGCATTTTACCTTGATCATCTCATTTGTCTCGACAGTCCTATGCATGAGGAAGCTATTTTTATCCTCATCTTCACCTTAGAGAAGTTAGTTAACTTGCCCAAGGCCGTACGGTTAGTGGTGGAGTCAGGATTCAAACCTCTGCCTCAGTGACAATTCTGGGCCCTCACACAGGATTTTCAAGAAATCCTGTGTATCTGAGATCAGAGTCACTGTTTCCAGAACGCTTTCATTCTTTGTCCATGTCAGTAACAATAACAACAAAAAAATACTTTCTATATGTGTGTGTGTATAGATAAATGACTTTTTGTGGTAATATTTTTCAGCAGTCCCCAACCTTTTTGGCACCAGGGACCAGTCTCATGGAAGACAGTATTTCCACAGACCCAGGGTCGGGGGGATGGTGAGTGACGGGGAGCAGCTGCGAATGCAGAGCAAGCTTTGCTGGCTCACTTGCCCGCTGCTGCTGTGAGGTCCGGTTCCTGAGAGGCCACAGACCAGTGACGGTTCGTGGCCCAGGGTTTGGAGACCACAGATCTACATGATGAGACACAAAAATACGAATTGTTTAAAAATTGAGATT
>CAUYMX010006965.1:0-23254 GCA_963573855.1 Lepilemur septentrionalis | reverse complement strand
TTCTCTCTCAGTTGATTCATCCCAGAGGTCTGGCTTCATCTAAGGAAATAATGCTAAAGTTCAATTTTCAAGAGGAAAAAAGGTACTTTTCCTAACTTGATGGCATCCATGAAGCTGCATCAGAGTAATCCCATGGTGATCTTTTCCTTGAGACTGCACTTAATGTAGGGAAATCTTCTCAACACCTTGAAAAAAATATTTAGGTCTCCAATAGTAAAGACAGTTCCCTTCAAAACTCTATAAACATTTTACTGAATAATTTAGCAATTAATTTTTGTGTTATTTGCCCTAAATTCAGGCAACATTATTGTATACAAATAAGTCAACTCAGAATTTAGAACAATTAAGCTGTATGACACTAAAAATAAATGGAAAAATACTATGTCCCTTCATAGTCATCTTATGTAATGGAAAAGGGTTCAATTTTATATTCAAGGTCACTTATAACTATACCAACTCACAAATATTAGTTTCATAAAACAATGCACATAATTGGACAGTTAGTGTTCTCAGATTCAGAAATTCATGACTGAGGTAGAATATTTCTCTAAAATCACCTGATATATATTAGTTTATAAAATTGAAATTGCATAGTTGATTCAGTGGTTGTCACTCTTTCTTTAAAAGCTTCATGTAGAAAAGGGACACATTTATTTTAACTCTCGGAAGCAAACAACACATAGTTGCCACCAACAAAATCTTCACCCACACTATTGTTGTGTTCTGCTGTCACGTTGGACACAGAAAACGTACCAGAATATGATAGTGAGATAGGCACAGCCATAACGGTCTCCACATTTCAAGGATCACAGTCTATGCCAATAAAACACTATTTGGGCATGTGCCAATGATACCTGTTCAATTATTTAGTAAATACATATGCTTACATATTTAAAAATTATAAAATTTAAATATGTATCTGTATGCATTTGTATATACACACATACATTATCTGCATTATAAGCCATTATCATAGAGATAATAAAAATATTAGATAAAATAGCAAATAATAATTTCAGTTTTTTTTCCTTCACTGCTATGAGATATTCAGCTTATTCTCTTTAATTTTTAATCCCTTCTGTGAAGGGCTATCATATACTTAAAAAATAATGTAGCTACTAAATCGTTAAATGGCATCTTTCTGCAATGAGATTCTAGAAGGCATTTGTGCTGAACCTGGAGAGAAAAGGATCTTGATTCCCACTGACGAGGCTTGACAATAAAGCATAAGACTCTTGCTCAAATTTAAATTTACATAAATAATAAGAATTTTAGTATAACTGTCATCACAGGTATTATATATAAGTATTGCATGTAATATATAAATCTGTTTCCTTGCAATATAAACATTGCATGCAATACGCAAATGTTGCATAGTTATAGTAAAATGTTATTTGCTGGATTTCTAAATTTCAAGGTTAAGTCTAATGTTTTTCTTTGCTGAATGTGGCAACACCACTATGAAAGTGTCATGGGATTTGTAAAACATAGTACAGACCTGAAAAAAACAGATGTCAATTACTGAAGGGGAAGAAAACGGAGAATACATTCTCTGTGCTCCAGACTCTGTCCTGGATCAGTCAAGGCCCATCTTTCCAATCTCTCTCCTAAATCAATGAAAGGCGGGGATTTCTAACATGAATTCCATTATGATGAATTAAAGTCTCTTCAGTGTTCACAGAGGTTTTCTACTGATCAAGTTCCTTGGGGTTTTGCTGCCCTGTGTGGGCCACACATAGACAATCTTTGTCATCATCAGTTTATTCCTTTCTGTGTTCAACCTATCCTGATTCCATCCTGTCTGTCTTCCATTTAAAGAAACATAGACACTAGAAGACACTACCTTACTGAATTCAGGCAACGATATCTTGTGAATTTCAACAACTAAATTGAAATTTAATTGTCACTTTTTGGAAATATATTTTTTATTGATCAAATTATGATTTTTAACTTTTAGAGAAAATGCCTATATTAGAAGAATTTTTAAAATAAAAAGGGAATGCTATATTTTTCAAATGGTGGAAATTATTATTCTCATCACTAAAGAATCTCATCCTAATATATCTCAGTTTATTCAGAAAACATAAAATACTAAAATTAAATTTATTTCAGAACATATTTTAAATTATGTAAAAATTATCTACCTCCATTCATGTAAGGCAGTCACTTATTCTACAGATGTTTTTTAAAATACCAGAAGGTGGTATTTCCAAATAGCTTATAATTAACAAAAAAACCCTCTATTAACAATTACTGTAACAAAATAAAACAAAACAATTTTTCTGGTCTTCTACTAAAATCACATTACTGCAAAATATTGAATATATCCTATCCATTATAACATCCAAATTTTAAACAACCCTGAAATATTAGAAATATACCGAAGCACATTCAAACTTAAATGAACAAACAAGTTATGACAAAATCATTCTGAATTACTTCAGATTTGTTATGCTTTGCAAGATAAAATTTCACAGAAATACAGAATGCTGTAATTCAGCAAATTTGTTAAAATGAGAAAAAAGTCAAATATAAAACAAATTCAAATAGAACATCACAAAAATACAAATTTCCTTCCACAAATCTACATATAGATGTTATAATAAGATTAGCTATAATTCATTGAGTTATAGGACTGAAAGTGTGACAACCAAAATCAAACACTTCATTAAGAAAACCCTACTTCATCAAACCACCCAAGACAGAGTCTTGAGCTATCACTATTAATGATGCTGAGAAACAGACACTCACCCAGCTTAGTCTTTGGAGTGAATCTGTGTGTATGTCAGATGAGGCCCCCATGCTGTGGTTATGAGGAAGAAGAAATGGAATCAACTTATCTCCCCTAGGCCTATAATTATCATGTCACCTGTGGAAGCAATTTAAGACATGGCCTTGGAATTATTAGAAAGGGGACCTATCAAAGGAAAAACTGAACTTACCCAATTACTGGAAAACAACAGATGAGGAACATCTGGGTTCCAAAGTTTTTCATACATCAGATAATTTTCCTAGATAATCTTCCCTGGTGGGTTGTATAGTCTCAGTACTTGTCAAGAAAACAGAAATCCCAATATAATACTAACTTAAAAGGAATAAGCACCATGTCAAATTTTCCAACGCACTGGCTACAGAGGTTCTTCATTGGTGTCAACATCTGTCACTATGATCGTCTATGGAGAAAAGCAGTGTTTCCCAATGGAGATGGTTTTGCATCCTTGGGATATTTGCCAGTGTCTGGAGATATTACTTGTTGCAACACCTTGTGGCATACACTGACATCTAGTCAGTTATTGCAATACTATTATGCACAGGACTACTCCCCTTCCCATCAGGAAAGAATTTTCTGGTCCCTAAACGTAGAACGTGCTGATGATCAAAAGCCCCAGTAGCAAGAAGGAGAATACTGTCTGAGACCATTTTTCTTGCCAGAACACAGTATCCCCAACAATGTGAGAAGTTAGATCAAGTTTCTCTGCAAGTGTGGGTGTGGTAGGAAGAATTCTAAGATGCCTCATGATCTCTCCTTCTTTTTGCTACACCCTGAATCATCCTCTCCCCTTGGGTGTAACCAGACTTGTGAGTCATTTAAGAAAATTGACTATGACAAATGTGGGGGGATGGCTCCCTGGTGAATACTTTTTCTTATATAAGAAAAATAGGAATATATGTTTTCTTTCTATTCTGCATGTTTACATTTAAAATAAAGTGGTTTAGAATATCTCATTCTTTATTTGAATTCCCTCTCAACAACGATAGCCTGTAATCCTTGATACATAATAGGATATTTCCATTTATTGTCATTTTCTGTCTCAATGTTAAACATCAGCAAAAAATATTAATATATTTCACGTAGAATCTTCGGTGATTGTAGACTCTATTGTTTTGAGCATAAACACATCTCGATCTATTTTATATGATATTAAAATGTATATTTTATTAAGTCTGATAATAGTCTTCATAATTTTTAATCTTCATTTGTCAGAAAAGGTTTTTAAAAGTCCTACAAAATTAATGATATTGTATCTTATATTTGATTTGAAATACCACTGGGATATTTGCAGTTGATAGCTGAAAATAAAAGGCAAAATGGCAAGAATTGCTGTAGCCTGGTGTTAGCTAATTATGATGGGTTTGTTATATAATTATCTTTGTCACTGTTCAGTTTTTAAGTTTCTTTGGTAACTTTTAAATAAAAAATTTAAGAATTTTTGTGAAAATCTTCATGCACTATACTTTAGCTCCATTGCATAATGGAAAAAAGCAAATTACTGAATGTAATAGTAATGGATTTGGGAATGCAGAATTGGATTGGGGTGTTAAAATTGATCGGAATGAGTGCTTACAGTTCAGCTTTAGGAATGAAAATACACTACTCTAAAAGTCCCTGCAACTGTGGATAGAGTGTCATTAACCATCTTCCTATAAGATCGTTTTTCTGAGTTACATATGAGATAAAGGATGTATGAGCTTAACCCTATCAATGCACTATTACACATACCCGGCAATATGTGAGTCAGATTTGTTTTCAATACGTTAGTACCATTTTCTTCATTTTTCTGTCCTGGTAAATCTAAGCAAATGATTCCTGTCTATTAATACCCTTTACAGTCTTCTATTTTTCTGCTGCGTATGTAATCAATATAAGCATGTTTACGTTATCTTGCCTCCTGCCATTTTGTATTTTCCTTGAAATAGATTAGAAATAGATTTGGTTTACATAATCTGTGAATTGCATTTTGGAAATCCAGAAGCAACCTTAACATTTGTAACATGTTTATTTTTTTGTAAAGGATTGACTGGGATATAATTTATTTAACACAATAATCACATGTTTCAGTCTATAATTCCAAGCTACTTAATATTTACTATATGTGTAGAGTTATGCAGCCACAGTTAATATCTAACTTTAGAAGATTTCCAACCCTTTAGAGTAAAATGCATGTTATTTGTATTCACTCTCCCATACCATACCGCATGTAGGCCAAAATTAATTAATTTTATGTCTCTATAGATGAACCCATTATGAAAATTCTTACTAAGTAAGATCATAAGTTATGTGATCTTTTAGGTCTGATTTCTTGTATTTAATGGTTTGGGGTATTATTACTGTTGAAGCATGCATCATTGATGGGCAAGTAGCATTCTTTGCATAAATACTTCATGCAAAATAATATATTATTTTTCCTTCCACTATTTGGTGAATATTTCGGCTTTAACTAATTTTGGCTACTTTAAATATTGCTGCTGTAGAGTGTGGGCTGCTGGCACCCGGAGAGTAGGCCTCTGCATGATGAGTGAGGTGGTCGGTACGGCTGGGGCAGCGCTGGCCCCTGTGGTCTCAGGTCATCACAGATGATGGCGAAGCCCGGGAGGCCAGGGAGGGTTGGTGGGAGGAGGGCCCAGACCCGGGCATTGGAGCTGGGACCAGGAGTTGTGAACCTCCTTGACAACAGCTCTGGCAAGAGCAATAGCGGTAAATGCGGTGCCAAGCGCCTTGCAACAAGCCTCCCGTTCAGTCCCCAGGCATGTCTCGTTTTACAGAGGAGGAAACAGGCTTTGATGAAGCAGAAGCACTTGCCAAGTCCCTGAGGCTTCGGGTGCACCCTGTGCCAAGTGGTGGTGTTATTCCGGGCTCTCGGGGTCCTGAGACCACCCAGTGCACCGCCCGGACCTCCAGAGCAGCTGCTACCTCGCGTTCCCCTGGCTTCCTGCACCCCTCCATGCTGTCCTTCCTGCTGGCTCACCTGATCACCTTGGGGACAGCCACCTGGCCAAGGCCCTGCATCTTCCCTGACAACCACTGGCTCTTTCCTGAAGGGATGTCAGAAAAAATTCTGGGCTCCCGCCTAGGGATCCCGTGAAGAGCTGGCTTCTACACCTGCTCTTCTGCCCCGGCCCCCACGCTGCGTGAGCAGTCCTCACTACGGTGCTCGAACGCGTGGAGAACAGAAATGACATTGCAGGCTATTTCTGTGAGAATTCCGCCTTGCAGGTTTTTCCTGGCAGGAATGGAGAAACCTGGGAGACCAGTTCGTTGACACCTAGTAAATCTCAGGTTTTGGGCCTTTGCATCCTCTCCCAATCATCCAGAATTTTAAGTATGCTGTGTGTCATTAGCTTAAAACTGAAGCATGATCTTTAAACTACATTTCAATATAAGATATTTAAAAATCACTTTTCAATTTTGTGTCCTGAGTTTTGCAACTTTTGAATTTTTAGGGAGAACGAAGAGGCGCCATAGACCAAGCTCAAAGTTGTGGAACTGACTGTCTTAGATGTTAATAGAAAATTAGAAATATTTATTAGTCATCAGCAGTGTGCCAAAGAGTGTGGTACATACTGAATAAGAGGTAGTTCTGCCCCGGACAGCCTGAATTTATTCATTGATGATAATAAGAGGAACACATTTGAAGGGGAACGACAGCAGAGAGGAGCATTTAGGCTCTCGAAAGGCAATTTGGAGAGATTTTTTGGTAGCGGTTGGCTCCCCTGGCCAGTGGATGGATCAGGAAGATGTTGCCATATATCCTGACTGCAGTATGACCAACCATCCAGGGTTGCCCTGGACTCAAGTTTCCAAGGATGCAGGACTCTCAGTGCTAAACCAGGGCAGACCAAGACAAGTCGTCCATCCTACCGACTGTGGATGTTGTGAATTAGTCACGTGCTGATGACTGAGATGCCTTTTAGAATGGACTTGCAGAGACTGACTCGTCAGGCTTTACTACAGAACTATGAAAACAATGCATTTTTACATGAGCAATGGAAGAGCTGCTGGCTGCAGTTTATCTGAGGGGCAGTGTGTTGAAAACCTGGGCATACAGCACCTGAGGACACTTGTTAGAGGGGCCCAACTCTCAGGTCTGCTGCTCTGACACTCCCAGCTCCTGGGCAGAGTGGCAAACTTAGTTAAATTGTTTGCTCTGGTTCTCTGTGGGGATTTCTTCCTTAATGACAAAGTAAATTGGATTTTCCAAAGTTAAAAAAAAATACATAAATAAGTAAATATTGATGCTATGAACATTTACATAACAGTCTTTGCATGGCTATAAAAATTTCATTTCTGTTACATACATACCTTGCACAGAATGTCTGGGTCACATGGTGATTTGATATGTAACATTTTGAGAAATATCCATATTGTTTTTTTTTAATGGCTACATTATGTTACATTTTCATTTGAAATACATGTGAGTTCCATATTAATTTATAGTTTTTTATTTTATTATATTTAGGGAGTATGTTTTTTGTTACATGAATAAATTTTATAATGGTAACATCAGGACTTTTAGTGTACCCGCCACCAGAACAGTGTACATCGTACCCACATGTAATTTCTGATCCCCCGCCATCCTCCTACCCTCCTTTTAGTTTCCAATGTCCATTGTACTACTGTCTTTATGATCCTATATACCAATTGTTTACCTCCCACTTATAAGTGAGGACATATAGTAATTGTTTTCCTGTTCCTGAGATACTTCACTTAGGAAAATGGTCTCCAATTCCATCCAAATTGCTGCAGAAGACATTATGTCATTACTTTTGGTGGCTAAGTAGTGAGGTATACACACACACACACACACACACACACACACTCTTCACATTTTCTTTATCCACTCATTAGTTGATGGGCACTTAGGCTGATTCCACGTCTTTGCAATTGTGAATTGTGCTGCAACAAACATAGGAGTGTATGTCCCTTGTTTGATATATTTTTTATATATTATATTGTCTTCTTTTCCTTTGTGTAGATCCTCAGAAGTGGGATGGCTGGATTGAATGGTAGGTCTATTTTTAGTTCTTTCAGGAATCTCCATACTGTTTTCCACACAGGTTGTATTAATTTACGTTCCCACCAATAGTGTATAAGCATTCCCTTTTCACTGTATCCATGTCTACATCTATTATTTTTTTTACTTTTTAATAATGACAATTTTGACAGGGTTAAAGTGGTATCTCATTATGATTTCCTTTGCATTTTCCCGATGATTAGTGATGTTGAGCATTTCTTCATGTTTTTATTGGCCATTTGTATGTATATTTTCTTTTGGAAAAAAAAATATCTTTATGTCTTTTGACCATTGTGGGGGGATTATCCATTCTTTTTCTTGTTAATTTGAGTTATTTGGAGATTCTAGATATTAATCCTTTGTCAGATATACAGCTTATGAATATTTTCTCCTAATCTGGAGGTGCCTATTTATTCTGTTGATTATTTTCTTTGCTGTGCAGAAATGTTTTAGCTCAAGCCCCATTTGTTTATGTTTTTGGCTGTTATATTTGCTTTCAGATTCTTAGTTATGAATTCTTTGCCTAGACCAATGTTTAGAAGAGTTTCTCCTAAGTTTTCTTCTAGAATTTTTATTGTTTCTGGTCTTACATTTCAGTCTTTAACGCATCTTGAGTTAGTCTTTGTATATGGTGATAGATTGGGATCCAGTTTCATTCTTCTGCATGTGCTCTCCAATTTTCCTGGCACCGAGCACCCTTTGCTCAGTGTATGTTTTTGTCTGCTTTGTCAAAGATAATTTAGTTGTAGCTATATGGTTTTACCTCTGAGTTCTGTATTCTGATTCATTGGTCTATGTCTCTACTTTATATACCAGTAAAATGCTATATTGGTTTATAGCCTTACAGTATAATTTGAAGTCAGGTATTACGATACCTCCAGATTTGTTATTTTCGCTTAGGATTGATTTGGCTGTTCGGGGTCTTTTTTGATGCCATATGAAATTTAGAATTGTTTTCCTAATTCTGGGAAAAATGACATTGGCATTTTGATGGGGATTGCACTGACTCTGTAAATCACCGTGGGCAGTTTGTACATTTTAACAGTATTGATTATTCCAATCCATAAGCATAGGATGATTTTCCATTTGTTTGAGTGATCTATGATTTCTTTCATCAGTCTTTAGTAGTTCTTCTGGTAGAGATCTTTCAACTCTTTGGTTAAGTATATTTCTAGGTATTCTATTTTCTTTGTGGCTTTTGTAAATGATAGTGAGTTTCTGCTTTGCCTCTTAGCTTGATGGGTATTAGTGTGTAGAAATATCACTGACTTGTGTTCACTAATTTTATGAATGGAAAATTGTTGTGTTGAAGCCTGAGATTGTACTGAATTCCTTTATCTATTCTAGGGGTCTTTAAGATTTTCTAAGGATAAGATCATATGATTGGCAAACAAGGATAGTTTGACCTCCTCCTTTGTGATACAATTGCCTTTTATTTCTTTCTCTTGCCTGATTGCTCTGGCTAGGACTTCCAGTACTATGTTGAATAGAAGTGGTGACACGGACATCTTTATCTTGTTTCAGTTCTTAGAGGAATGTTTGCAAATTTCCCCAATTCAAAATAATGTTGCTGTGGATTTGTTATATATGTTTTCTATTATTTTGAGGTTGTTCATTTTATGCCTAGTTTGTTGAGGGTTTTACTCACACACAGGTGCTGGATTTTATTGAATGTTTTTCTCTGCTTCTATTAAGATGATCATAGAATTTTTTAAAAATTATATTTATATGGTGAATCACACTCTGATATACATATGTCAAACCATGCTTGCATCTCTGAGATAAAACTGCTTTGATCATGATGAATTATCTTTTTGATGTGCTGTTAGTATTTTGTTGAAGATTTCTGCACATGTGCTCATGAGGGATGTTAGCTGTAGTTTTCTACCTTTGTTGTGTCCTGTCCTGACTTTGGTATCAGGGTGATCCTGGCTTCGTAGGATGAGTGCGGGGAGATTGTCTCCTTCTCAATGTTGTGGAATAGGTTAAGTAGGATAGGTGACTGTTCTAGAATTCCGCTGGGAATTAGTCTGGTTCTGGGCTTTGTTTTTGTTGTTAGGGGATTTTCTCTTACTCTTCCTATCTTGCTACTCCTTATTCAACTATTCAGGGTTTCTATTTCTTTTTGATTCAAGCTTCGGAAGTTGTGTTTTTCCAAAAAAATTATCAATTTCCTCTAGATTTTCTAGATTGTGTGCAAGGCAGTTTGTGTAATAGTCTTGGATGATATTTTGTATTTCTGTGATATCAATTGTAATGTCTCCTCTTCCATTTTTGATTCAGCTTATTTGAATCCTCTCTCTTTATTCTTCGTTAAACTAGCTATTGTGCTATGAATTTTGTTTATCTTTTCAAAGAACCAATTTTTCATTTGATTGATCTTTGGGCTTTTTTGTTTCAATTCCATTTAGTTCTCTTCTGATCTTTGTTATTTAATTTTTCCTGCTAGTTTTGTGTTTAGTTTGTTCCTCTTTTACTAATTCCTTGAGGTGGGACATTCTGTTATTTTTTTAAACTGTCTCTTTAGTGAATTTTTCATTTATGTCCAGAAGTTTTTGTAGTTCCTTTGTGTTGATTTTCAACTTTCTCATCAGTTCCATTGAGCTTACATGTGATCCATATATTAATAACATGTCTGATATTTCAGGCCTAGAAGGAGCCGTTGCCTGCCTCTGTTTCCACTGAGGAGGGTGACCAGCAGGAGGAGAAGGGACTGGGTTTTGGACATGTGCAGGCGGGGTGGAGAAAGTGTTCCGCTGCGCTTTGGTTGGGGGTTTGGGGGATGTGAGTGCACTTACCAGGTAACCCTTTTCTCTTCTGGCAAGCTTGCCCAATCTTGCCCACGCCTCCAGCAGAGGGTCTCTGCCTGTAGTCCTAGGTATGCCCTGTCTCTCTGCATGCTCTCTGGGGGCCCTCAGGATCCCTGGAAAGCATGCCTTCTCCCCGCCTTCGGTCTTGGATCCAGCAGATCCCGCTTAGGAGACACACTCTTCCTCCATCCGCCCTGCTGGGATGTCAGGTTTTAGCGAGGCATCCCTCCAGTCACTCTTGCTGTCCCTGGGACTTGGCCCGCTGCGCGTTTCCGCCCACCTTGAAGAGTGGTGGGGACAGGCAGCAGCCCCTGGCGATTCAGACCGGGGCAATGGCTGGTGGGCCCAGGTCCCACAGAGACGCTGGACATCTAAGTTGGTGAATTGTTACCCAGCATCCTCCCTCCTGGCCTCAGGTACCTTCCTGTGCCCCATCCGCCTGCTCCCGGCTCCCCAGAGTTCATTCACACCACCGTGGGCCGCTACGCCTGTCCACACTGTCTCATGCCAGCTCAGGTCCCAGGAGGAGAAGTCTGAGCATTGGCCTGGAGCCCTGAGGCCGGCCCTGCACTGGCGGCTGGGAACTCCGCCCCCAGAGCGCTGCTCAAAGGGGTCCAAAGAACAGGAGGCGGGGAGTGTGAGGCCCTGGGTCCTGGTCCTGGTCGCGGTCCCGCGCAGCCTCCTTGTGCCCTCCCAGACACCCCAGCCAGAGCGGGGCCCGCATCCATGCCCTCTGCCGCCCAGCCCCTCCCGCCCCGATTACCCAATCGCACCGCCGCCAAAGCTGCCATAGTGTCTCAGACAGTGCCTGACAGCTTGGCCCCGCGTTGGCGCTGGGGCCCACCTTACCACTGCGCATGCGCCAGGTGCTGTCACAATGAGAGCCGCGGTTGCCTAGAGACGCTTTCCTGAGGTGGGAGCCCTCTGTGGCCCTGGGCGTCGGGGTCGGGCTCTGGCCTGTCCTCTGCAGGATCCCAGCCAAGGGCTTGTCCGCGCTTCCCAGGCGCTGAGAAAGAGGGCCCGCCGGGCTGAGGAAGCCTCCGTCGCAGAGGCCGGGGAGCACCACGCGATCCACGGACCCATCGTCATCCATGGCCGCCTCCCGCCCGCCTGCTGGCCGTGCACGTGAGTCTCCCTGAAAGCCCAAAGTCCTTGCGCCCATGACCCGGAAGGCTGCGCCGCCCCGGTGCCCATGGGCCCCTCTGTACCCAGGGCCCCTTCCTCCGGAGCTGCAGAGCCTTTCTGTATCAGGAACAGCCTATCTGTCTCTGTGTGTCTTTTGTTTCCTTGTGGCTGTTGTTTGTGTGTTGTGGTTCTCTATACGTTTTTCCTTAACTGCATCACTAGGTTTCTTATGAGCATATTTTATTTGACTCAAGTGTTTTCTCCTAAAGTTCATGAGTGTTGTGATTGTAGCAAGTTAACTGTCACCTAGGAAACCTTGGACCTCGTATTTTTTAATACCAATCTCTTAGGATTACTAGGATGGTGTTCTTGCCTATTTTTCCAGGTAACCTGTATTAATTTTTATTTTATTAGGACCTCTGAAGAGAAAATTAGTATTAATGATGTGACTTGCTGTGGATTTTGCTAAAGACAATTATAAGACATAGTTTTTTGGCTGCTTCAATATTTGTTCTTTCTTTTAAAATATATTTTTATAACTTTGAAGTAGTTTTAAATATATTTATAGGTCGATGTAAGTGTGAGAAAGGAGAGGTACTGTGTCCTTCCCAGTTGTAGCTCCAATGTGTGGCACATAATAAATTCAATATTATTTATTATCAAATGAAATTAAAGCCTATTCCTATTTTGATTAACAAGACAGTGTCAAGGAGATTTAGTTAGCTTTATGGCACTCTTTTCATGAAGTGAGGGGAACTAAACTTTAGCTCATTCGGTCTGCAATCACTTTCTGTCTCTATACAAGTGTTTCTCATTAGTTTTCATCTTATCACATAACTTTCAGTGGCTATAGAAAGTCCTTCATGATTTAAGTCAACATTCATGTCCTAGTTTCTCTTCATTCCCCCTTGCCCTTCCTTTTAGTCCCTTTTGTGATTTCAAATCCAAAATCTTAAATGACCCCATGTTAAAACTTGGTATCCATTTCTGACCTTACCCCTGCCCAGGGTTTTAGGTTTCTCCTGTGTTTTCTTCTGTCTTCAGCCAGATGTCCTTCTACATCTCATGGGATTCTCTTCTCAGCTGGTTATATTAAACTTGTCTGCTCAAAAATGTAATGCTGCCTTCCTCAACGAAAATAAGACCAAACCAACAAAAATTCCAAGAACAAAAACCCACAAGACAAAAAAAAAATTTCCTCTCATGTGCTTTATCAGCAAAATATTCCACTAACTGCTCATGGACACCTGATACGTGATTCTTTTTTTTCATTCACTTTCGTGAGTTTCTCAATTTCATTTCCATTTCTCCACTTCCACTCTTGTGACCACCATACAACTTACCATCACTTTTACACCATGGGCACTAAACAAACACAGTGAAATTCTGGTAGGAGGTTAAACTGTACATGCTTTTTTCTACAATATTTTAGTAATTTGTGCCAAGCTTCTTTTCCCCCCAGCCTGTAACTCTGTGGATCAGTCCCATGGGAAAACTTAGAGATAGATGGAAAGTTACACATGGATAGGTTCATTTTGTCAGGTATAGTGAACTACTAAACAGTATAAATCTCAAAATATAAAAGTGGGCAAGTTCAAAGTGACAAATATTAATATTTGAGAACTTAGTATTACACTGTTCTAGTGAGAGGACAGACATGGAGTCCAGTAAATCCCTACATGAAGTAGTGCTATTTTTAAAACATTTAAATTATGTGAGAAAATAGTCATATGTATAACATTAAATTTAAAATATGTGTATTCAATTATATGTGTGCCTATATGTGTGTGTGTGTGTGTATATATATATATATACATATATATATATAAGAGATTATTAGTTAACCTAACATTGGTGAGATTCTTAGAGATAACTTATAAGTGCTACAGATATGACAAGTACTAATGGCTCCTACACTTTTCCAGTGAAATACTTTATGGGATCTATTGTGGTCACAGTGTTCATGATTTAGGGCTACAGATCGCCCTGATTAGGAAACAGAGAACTGCACATTCATCATGGAGTTGGAGCCAAGGCAGGAGAGAGTCTGGCGAGAACACCCCCTGCTACCCAGCAGAATTGACATCCCTAGTGATAAGATTGCTCTGCTGAGCTCCACTGTCCTTTCTGTCATAGGTAAGGTCTCACAGATTCTGTCCTTTCTGTCATAGGTAAGACCTCACAGATTCTGGTTTCAAGGTGATGGCTTAGTTTGTTTTTTGGTATTTCTTTTCCTATGTTTTGCTTTGTTTTCTGATTTGGGTACATAATGTCTCTAGCTGGTTAATATATTTTTTCTCTAATTTGTACAATTGATTTTTTCATATCCACAGGACTATTGGCATAAATTACGAGACCCAGTACAAAATAAAAATACAGAACATATTTACAAATTGTAAAGCGTTTAATTATGGAAATACTAGGAATCTAGATTTAGGCTTAGGTGAGAAACTCCAATGATCTCTCCCTTGATGCCATTGTGAATGCATATATATAACCTCCAAACACAATATGCACACCCAAGTTTCACCAGACATGAGGGCAGCAGAGGTCACTGGACAAGGGAGGGAAAGGGAAGGACTTTTAGGGCCAGGTCACAGAGGAGCCAGTGGCCAAGACCCATCCCAGTGAGGCAGTGGGAGATCAAACTGCATGAGCCCTGGCTCCAAGTCCTAGAACCTGCTAAATTGTCCCTTTGGACTTCACTTACAAAATACAAACCCGAGTTAAATTTAATAAGAATTTTAACATAGCAGCCACAGAACATTAAGCCCCAAGTATGAGGACCCTCTTCTTAGCATGGGACCCAGTAAAATTGTGCTGGCCACACACCCATGAAACTGGCCCTCCATCTTCAATTCAATAGATTGGTTAGGTTAATTTACAACCACCTATATGAGTTCCTACATAAACACACCTTGGATATTTGAAAAATAAAAACCAGTTCAACTCCCTGACAGGAAAAATGGTATTTTATTTCAAGTTAAGTGTTCATTTTTCTTGTTCTTGTTACCTGCACATCCTTTTATAAATTAATGGAATATTTCCTATTTTTTGGATTTCCATTTTGGGGGAGATTCTAATTTGGTATATGGATATTATCTTCTCAGTTTTTACATATTCATTCCATGGGCTGCCATCTATCTTTTAGCTTTTGGAAATACAAAATATTTTGTATTTAAACTAGTCAAATATGTGAATGTTTTAAAAATTATTTTTATTCCATGAAAGCATCCCAATCCTCAGGATATAAGCCTCGTTTCATAAATTTATTTTTAACATACGTTTTTAACATTACTTACTTTTTGCTTGTTTTATTTTTCATGCTTTCTGCAGTATAATTGACAAAAGTTTATATATTCAAAGTATATATTCAAGTTACATATACAACTTAATGTTTTAAAATACATATTTATATACTATGAAACAGTAAGTACAAGCAAGTTAATTAACATATCCATCACTTCACATAGTTAGCTTTTGTGTGTGTGAGTGGTGAGAATACTTAAGATCTTCTCTCTTAACAAATTGCAAATATACGGTACAGCATTGGTAACTATAGTCACCATGGTGTATATCAGCTTTTCAGAATTTAATTCATCTCTGATAACTGCAAGTTTGTATGTTTGACCATCATCTTTCCATTTCCTCTACCCCTGTCTCTGGCAAGCACCATTCTATACTCTACTTATATGAGTTTGACTTAAAAAAAATCTACATATAATTGCAATCACATGGTATTTATCTTTCTGTGTTTGGGTATGTTACTCAGTGTAATGTCTTTAAGGTCTCTCCCTTTAGATCCATGTTATCACAAATGTCAGGATATTGTTTTCAAAAGCTGAATAATATTATGTTGTGTATCACATTTTGTTTATCCATCAGTCAAGGGATAAAGTGGAAACACTTAGGTTGTTTCTGTAACTTGCTATTTTGTATAATGTTTAAATGAACATGGGTGTATACATATCTCTTCCAGATACTACTTTTATTTCTTTTGTATATATCTTCACAAGTGGGACTCCTGGATCATATGGTACTTCTATTGTTTGAAGTGAGGAATATTCATACTGTTTTCATTAATGGCTCTACCAATTTAAATATCTCACCAACAGTCTACAAATGTTCTTTTTTCCTCAAATACCAGCCAACATTTTTCTTTCTTTCTTTCTTTTTTTTTTTTTTTTGAGAATACCCACCATAAAAGTTGTCGAGTGATATCTCATTGTGATTTTGATTTACGTTTCTCTGATCATTAGTGAAGTTAAGTACATTTTCATATGCCAGTTGGCAGCTAGTATATCTTTTTTGGAAAAAATGTTCAAGTCTTTTATCCTTTTTCTAAATGTTATTATTGGCTTTTTTCCAATTGAGTTGTATGGGTTCCTTATATATTTTGGAAATTACTTTTTTATGGGATATATGGCTTGCAAATATTGTCTCCCATCCCTTTAGTTTCCTTTTCATTTTGTTAATTGCTTCCTTTGCTGTGCAGAAACTTTTTACTTTGATATAGTTCTGCTTGTTTATTTTTGCTTTTGTTATCTGTGCTTTTGGTGTCATATCCAAAAAATTATTCTTAAGATCAATATCATGTCTTCCCTATGTTGTCTTTTGGACTTTTATGGCTTCAGGTCATATGTGTAAAATGTTAATTCATTTTGTTACTATGTTGCCCAGGCTGGCCTTGAACTCCCAGCCTCCAGTGATCTTCCTGCCTCTTCCTCCCAACCTGCTAGGATTATAGGCATGCACCACCCTGCCTAGCCCTCCACCCAGAATTCAATATCCAGTAAAAACATTTTTCAAAAATTAAGACCAATAAGAGTAAGAAAGAAAAAGATATTTTTGCGGAAAAAAAACTTGAGAGGATTTATCAAGTCGAAGGAAATTGATAGCAGATTAAAACTCAGATCTATGGGTGCCTTAGTCCATTTTCTGTTGCTATAACTGAATATCACAGACTGGGTAATTTATAGAGTTTTATGTAGCTTATGTTTCTGGAGGCTGGGAAGTCCAAGAGCATGACACCAGCATCTAGTGAAGGCCTTCCTGCTGCATCATGACACAGCAGGAGGCATTACATGGTGAGACAGAGCAAGCGTGGGTGTCAGCTCAGTTCTCTTTTCCTATTCTTATACAGCTACCAGACCTGTCACAGAGGCCCCACCCTGATGAATTTATCTAATCCTCATTGACCTCCAAAAGCCTCACTGCCAATCAACATGTGAATTTGAGGATTAAGTTTTCAACACAAGAAATTTGGGGGACAAATCAAACCACAGCAATGGGAAATACTGAAGAGCACAAGAAATGGGAAATTTGTGTGTAAATATAAAAAATACATTTTTTCTTTTTTTAATTGAATAAGACTATTTAAAGCAAACATTAAAGCATCATATTCTGGATCTTATAATATATGATATAAAATGTATAATAACCATATCACAAAAGATGAGTGGTGGTAAATGGAACTCTACTATTGCAAGGTTACTTGATGTGGTTCTGTATTACTTCCCAGTAGATCATGAAGGATACATATAATAATTCTTGAATAGCTTTTTAAAAATTCCAAAGACATTAGCTTAAAAAGCCAATGGAGGATTTAAAATGGAATATTTAAACTCATATGTTATAATTCTGGAAGATTTTTTAACATAATTTGGAAACACTTCGATTTTCACTCCACTAGTTATTTTGTAAACCCATAAACCTATTTCCAGTGGAAACAAATTTTACTTGCTTTCCATTCTCTGTGATATCCTTTGTGCTTTGAATTTCTGTTTCATTTTCAAACTCCTTTAAAGGAAATAACTTGAACAGATGTCTAAGTTTTCTGTAGACAGGAAACCAAAATACATAAATAGGCAAGGAGACATATAAATTATAATACCAAGAACAAGTAATCAACAAAAAACGTGGAGTTATGCATTTTTTTAAAAACTCTTAATAAATTAAAAGAACATAGCTACTTCAATAACATAATAAAATAGACATAAAAGTGTTCCATAGATCTCAACCAAAATACCAGCATCATGTCTATTGAGAAAATTCTAGAAGTATTCCTACCAAATGAAAAAATCAAGAGCATATCCATCATTTCCATTATTACTTAGCATTGTTTAAAACTAACAGTTGATGTCATTAGATAAGAGAATAAAAGTATAAAAACTGGGAAGGAAGAAGTAAAATTATATTTTCATATAATAAGATTGAATTCTTAGAATACGGAAGAAATTTACTAAAAACTATTTTTTAAAGCCAATAAAATAAACAGCTTTCAAACATATATGTAACAACTATTTGGAAGACATATGGAGGAAATTATTCCATTTATAGGAGCCCCCCCAAAAAATGAATGACCTAAGAATAAAGTTCTCAAGACAAATGTAATACTTTATATAATCTAAAAGTACTGAGAAGCACTGAATAAATGTAATGGTCTCTCCCATCTTGGACAGAAGGACTCAATGGCATAAATGTGTCAATTTGTTTGAGCTATAATTTATTGTTTTATAAATGCAATATGATCTCAACAAAATAACAATAAGATTTTTTAATCTAGCAACTTGATTTTAAAGTGAAACAAAAAAAAATGTGAGTAACACTGAGAAGATATTAGAAAAAAGAAGTCCCAGACACCCACCTACCCTCCATCTCCCCAATAAAAAGAAAAAGAAAGGAAAAAGTGATAGAGTACTATCCCACCTCAGATATTGAAGTATAGTTACATATTATTACAGTATTATGTTTATTAATATTATTTAATGTATTATAATAAATGTACAATAATTACAATTATTTTATACTATAATGTAGAATAATTATGAGCATTTTTCTGGTGTAAGAAAGGATGGAGAACCATTTTGGAAAAAGAATGAAGATCTTCCTATGCCAAAATAAATTCCAGATTCATCAAAAACCTAAATATAAAAATCAATGTCTTTAAAATCTTGGAGTAGGGAAGCTTTATGAAACAATGATTGAAAAACCCAGAAACATAAAAGATTGATAGATCAAAGCACATAAAAATTGATGTTTTGTGCATAGTTATGAAACAGCATAAACAAAGTCAAAAGACAAATAGCAATATAAGGTAAATACAGAAATTACAAGGAAATATATTCATTATACTATTGAATGTAACAGCAAAAGCTTGGAAACAATCCATTGGCAAAGGACTGTTAAATTATTATACATTCATCTGTTCAATATCAAACAGCTAATAAACCAAGGTCCTTCTCTATAAACAAATATGAAAAATTTAAGATATAGGGAAAAAAAAAGGAAAACATACACCGGGGAAAGGACTCTCTATTCAATAAATGATGCTGGGAAAACTTGATAGACACATGCAAAAAAAAGTAAAACTGTATCTCTATCTCTCACTATATACAAAAATTAATGAGTGAAAGACGTAAATGTA
Organism: Lepilemur septentrionalis; assembly: GCA_963573855.1. Taxonomy (NCBI): domain Eukaryota; kingdom Metazoa; phylum Chordata; class Mammalia; order Primates; family Lepilemuridae; genus Lepilemur; species Lepilemur septentrionalis. Next base: position 4,100 of record CAUYMX010006965.1, on the reverse strand, counting down.
ACTATAACAGTTACATTTACGTAACTGAAACTATAGTTTCATAGTAAATGAAACTATAACAGTTCTAGAAGAAAACATAGGAAAAACTCTTGGCCTAGAACTTTAGCCTAGGCAAAGAATTTGTGATGAAGACCCCAAAAGCAAATACAGCTACAACAAAAATAAATAAACGGTATTTAATTAAACTAAAAAGTTTCTGCACAGCAAAGGAAATAATCAACACAGTGAATAGACAACCTATACAATGGGAGAAAATATTCTGAAACTGTATGTGCAAGAAAGGGCTAATATCCAGAACTCAAACAAATCAACCAGAAAAAAACAATCCCATCAAAAAGTGGGAAAAGACATGAGCAGATTTATTTCTAAAGATGATAGACAAATGGCTAACATCTGAAAAAATGCTCAATATCACTAATCATCAGCAAAATGCAAATTAAAACCACAATGAGATAACACCTTAGTCCTGTCAGAATGGCCATTATTTAAAAGTCAGAAAATAGACGTTGGCATCGATGTGGTGAAAAGGGACTGTTTATACACTGTTGGTGGGAATGTAGATTAGTACAACCTCTATGAAAAGCAATATGGAGATTCCTCAGAGAACTAAAAGTAGACCTACCATGCGACACAGGAATTCCACTACTGGTTATCTACTCAAATGAAAAGAAGTCATTTTATTAAAAAAGACACGTACACTGAATGTTTATCATAGCACAATTCACAATTGCAAAGATATGGAATTAATCTAAGTGCCCATCAACTGATCAGTGGATAAAGAAAATGCGGTATACCCATATACCATGGAGTACTACTAAGTCATAAAACGGAATGAAATAATGTCTTTTGTGGCGACTTGGATGGAACTAGAGCCCATTATCCTAAGTGAAGTATCTCAGGAATGGAAGAACAAATGCCACATGTTTTCACATATAATTGGGAGACAAATGAAGGACATATATAGTCACAAAGCAGTGTAATGGACACTGAAAACTAAGAAGGGGGAGGTGAGGAGAGGGTGACGTAAAAATCTACCTATTGGGTACAATGTACACATAATAATTCCAACAGTATTTTTTTTTGTGGTGTAGTCTTTAGGCTTTTCTAAAATGTAAGATCGTTTTATCTGCAAACAGGGACAATTTGACTTCCTACTTTCCAATTGGAATGACTGATTCTTTCTCTTCTCTAATTGCTCTCAGAATAATTTCCAATACTATGTTGAATAGTTGTGAAAATAAGTATCCTTATCTTGTTCCACATCTCCAAGAAAAAGCTTTCAGCACTTTACTATTTACTATGTTAACCTTGATTTGTCATATATGGCCTTTATCATGTTGACATACATACATTCTATACCTAATTTGTTGAGTGTTTTTATCATAAAAGTTGTAAAATGCTTTTTCTGCATCTATAATAGCTGTGAAAAATTAAAATACCTAGCAATAAACTTAATTTAAAAAGTGAAAGATACCTACATTGAAAATAAAACATGGATGAAGAATTTAGAATACACATGAATAAATGTGAAGTTATTGTTGAAATCTTTTAATTTTTAAAAGGCCATACTACCCAAAGTGATCTACAGATTAAATGTGATTTCTATCAAAGTACCAATGACATTATTCAATAAAATTTATTAAAAACCCTAATATTTGTATAAAACTAGAAAAAAAAACCCAATAACCAAAGAAATCCTGAGCAAAAAGAACAAATTTGTGGGCAACACAGTATCACACTTCAAAATTTACTAAAAAGCTATAGTAACAGACAGCATAGGGCTGGCATGCAAACATGGATGGGAATGAAGGACATTATTCCAAGCAAAATAAGCTAGATACAAAAAGACAAATACTGCATGATTGTACTCATGTGTGGAATCTAAAAAAAAAAACTTGATATCACAGAAGGAAGGGGAGAATGAAGCAAGGTTGGATGACAGGTAAAAAATTACAATTAGAAAGAAGGAACAAGTTTTGGTTTTCATACCATATATAAAAATTAACTCAAAATGGATTAACAGTAAATGTAATACAGAAACTGTGTAACTTCTAGAGGAAAGCATAGAGAATAATCTCTTTGACATTAGCCTTAGCAATAATTTTTTTATATGACACCAGAAAAGTACAAGTAACAACGGCAGAAATCAAAAACAAGTCAGACTATATCAGACTAAAAAGTTTCGGTACAGGAAAAGAATCAACATAAAAGAGAAACCCAAGGACTTGAAGGAATTATACCTGATGAATGTAATATTTAAAATATATAAGGGTGACAAAAATCTCAGTAGCAGAAAAAAAAGTAAATCTGACTAAAAATGTGCAAAGCACCTGAGTAGATATTTTCCAAAGAGAACACAAAAGTGGCAAATAGGTATTTTTTAACAAGATATATTTTTAACAAGATATTTAACATCATTATTGATCAGGAACATGCAAATCAAATCGCAATGAGATTTCACCTATTATAATTACTATTATTAAAAAGTCAAGAGATAATAAATGTTGACAAATGTAAGGAGCAAAAGGAAACTCTTGTATAATGTTGGAAGGAAATATAAATTGACCCAGCCATTATGGAAAGCAAGATGGAGGTTCCTCTAATATTAAAAACAAAAGTACTATCCAATTCTTCCATCCTATTTCTGAGTATATAACCAAAGGAAATAAAATCACTCATACAAAGAGATATCTACTCTCCTAATTATGGCAGATTACTCAAAATAGTTAATATTTTTTCTGCTATAAGGAAAAAGGTAATATTGCCATTTGTGACATGGATTGCTCAAGGTCAGGAATTTGAAACCAGCCTGAGTAAGAGTGAGGCCCCATCTCTACTGAAAATAGAAAGAAATTAGCTGGACAACTGAAAATATATAGAAAAAGTTAGCCAGGCTTGGAGGTGCATGCCTGTTCCTAGCTGCTTGGGACGCTGAGGCAGGAGGATCGCCTGAGCCCAGGAGCTTGAGGTTTCTGTGAGCTAGGCAGATGCCATGGCATTCTAACCCCAGCAACATAGCAACACTCTGTCTCAAAAAAAAAGAATCATTATGAAGCATCCATATTCGTGAATTCTTCAAGGTCAGTTAAAATTGAAATGTGTCTGCAATTAAGGAACAAGTTGTGTAGAATGATACAATATGCAATTAAACAACACTGTATTCATATGTATATACATAAATGTAATAAATGTATGTGTCTGTAAAATTGTTCTGCAAGAATAGGGGGAATATTCATATTTGTATATATTGGCTCCTTTTTTCTTTAACAAAGCACATGTGTGTTTAAATTTTTAAAAGGGAGGCCCATGCTCTTGACTCCAGTGATCTTGCACATTCTGTTAAACCCCAAGTCTTGACTCACTGCAGCCCTCAAGCCTTTCTACGCACAGAAGAATCTCCAGGGATTGGAAAGCATTTTCCTCCGGTCTCAGCACTGATGAAGAACTAAGGTCAGCAGACCCTTTCTGGTATGTGGAACCCTGTGGTGCCACACTCCAGTCACCTCAGTATGTACAGAAGGATACTGAGGCTTAATCTCCTAGTGCCCTGTCTACGCTAGGACACATAGGACCACACTCATCCCAGGGGCCTTCAGAGGTGATGGCACAACCCTAGTCCTATCCTATTAAGGCTGAGCTGAGGAGGGACCCAGCCCAGACAGAACTGTGGGGACCTGTAGAATCCTCCTGTGCATGCCCTGGGCCCCTGGGCATGTAGCTAGGATAGCGGAAGCCCCTGTCCCAGGACAGTGCTGCTTCCAGCCCCTTTCTTCTTCCCTTCGTGTGGCTTCTCAGCACCTGCTCCTTCTGTGCGTTCACCTCCATGGTCCCCACCTGAGAAATGTTGTAGGTGTGCTCTCTTGTGGGGATGTGGATAGGAAAATGGCTCCATGTGGAGAGGGAGGGAGCAGCAATCCCTGAAAATCACAGAAGCTCTCATTTCCAAAACAAACCTGATGGGTATGTGTAGCCAAGGCCTAGGAAGCTGGAGCCCACCCTAATACTCTGGACTCTGTCCACCTCTTGTGGTCTGGACCAATTCCTGTCTTTTTCTGGGCCTCAGTTTCCAAACTGTAGAATGAGAAGTTGGATGCAGAACT
>CAUYMX010006963.1:0-83096 GCA_963573855.1 Lepilemur septentrionalis | reverse complement strand
TTTTTTTTGAGACAGAGTCTCACTCTGTGGCCCAGGCTAGAGTGCCATGGTGTCAGCCTGGCTCACAGCAACCTCAAACTCCTGGGCTCAAGCAATTCTCCTGCCTCAGCCTCCCGAGTAGCTGGGACTACAGGCATGTGCCACCATGCCCCGCTAATTTTTTCTATATATTTTTAGTTGTTCAGTTAATTTCTTTCTATTATTAGTAGAGACAGGGTCTCGCTCTTGCTCAGGCTGGTTTCGAACTCCTGACCTTGAGCGATCCACCTGCCTCGGCCTCCCAGAGTGCTAGGATTATAGGCGTGAGCCACCGCGCCCGGTCAAGATACAAAGAATTCTTAATGGTAAGGAGAAATGCTCATGCTAGAATGTGAAAGAGAAAGCCAGACACAAAATTGCATGGACTGTCTATCTTACCTGTGAAAAAAATATATATAGCTACAGCGGTGGAAAAATGTTTACGAAAATATATTAAAATGCTAACAAACTGGTAGAATTATGGGTGATTAGTTTCATTTCCTTTTGTGAAAAAACAATTTCAGTAATGTATCACTTAGGATGCTTTCAGTTGCAAGAAACGGAAAACCCAATTTGAACTGACTTGAAAAATAAAGGTGACTTATTAGCTCCCATCACTGAAAAGGCCAGAGGTAGAGTGAGCTTCAGGCTGATTCGGTTCGGAGGTTTGGTTCAGCGATGCCGTCAGGGACCCGCTTCCTCCCTCTTCTTGCTCTGCCTCCCACGGCTCCGGCCTTATCCCAAGGCTGGCTCGCTGCACGCACCCGAATGGCTACGCCAGTTCCAGGCTGCGCATCCACATCCACATACTGTCCAGGGAGGAGACGCCTCTTCTGGTCTCTCCCTCAGGATAAGAGGAAATTTCTTTCCCATAAACTCCAGACAGCTGATGCTTGAGTCTCCTTGGCCGTACCGTGTCCATGTCCGAATCATCCTACTCAATCTTAGCCCAAGCAGAGCCCACTCAAAACAGATGGGCCGTGACGGGGAGGGGTAGATGCCTGAAAAAAAGTCTGAGTATCATTAGCAAGGGGAGAGAAGGGAATCAACACTGGCTGGGCAGGTAATAAATTAATATATTTAAGTATATTATAGAATTTTAGAATAAACTTGTATTTCTTTGGGAAGTTCAGAAAGCATAAATGTAAAAATGCTCTTTTCTGCTCATAATAATATGTTCTTTATACAGAAAAAGTAACAAAGCTCTTTTACTATATTTTGCATAGTAATTTATAGAACAAGGCCAGCATTCTGAGATCAGCTTTAACCTGGTACTGCAATTAAGGGTAATATTAAAAATATTTAATGAGCAGTATGACACAGTTTTCAATCAATCTGAATGGGCACCCAAACAACAGGGAGTGTGTGTGTGTCACTGGCTATTACCTTGCATTGGTGACCTCAGCCACAATTACAGTCATTATTACCTACCAGCCACCATTAGCTCGGAGTGTCAGGTAAAACTGTGCAGCCTACCTCCAGCCACCAGTGCTAGGCACCCACTAGCCAGGGTCCCCTCACTCACACCCACCCACACATCACTGTGCCAATACAAGCGATCCCAGACACACACAGCTTCAAGGGTGATCAGGACTGTCACTGCCAAACACCGGTGGAAGCATGGCCTCAGAGAACAAAAATAAAACCCTGCAAAAGTCTCCCTGGTCCTCTGTTGCATTTAGTGAAGAGATACAGCATTGGAATGAAGACAAACCATGTCAAAATGAGGTCATTCATTTACAGCTGTGCCATCTTGGCCAAGCTACTCCACCTGGCCAAGCTTCAATGTTCATATCTATAAAGTGAGTAATACAAGAACTGCCTCCAAAATTGGTTATGAACATTCAGAGATAGTGTAAATAAAGTTTCTAACTCAGGGCTTGGCACATAGTGCGGAGTGAATCAATGACAAGTGTTTCTTATTACCATCTCAAGAGACTGGTTGAAAAACCCAGGAGCTTACTAATGCTCCTCTAGGAAGACTAGCTCTCTGATTTCTGAAGTAAGGAAATAGCCACTGATGTCTCCATAATTTCACCCTCATTTTGGGCTTGAACCATCCATTCATCCACACTGCCCCTGTCTCTATAAATATAATGGACTGACAGCCTCTAGTGCTGGTAGCAGCTCTTCCTGAGCTGGAATGTCTGACAGCTCAACTTCCTCAAGCTGTTCATGAGTTATTTCTAGAGACATTTTGCTGTCAATCACTTACCCCTGAAGTGGACTTCACAGGCCTGCCATGCACCCAGGATCATGAGGGGGGCAGGAATAACATTTGCTTCTCAGAAATTAGCACACTGGTTCATGACCCATAAAAGGAAGCCGAGAAAGGGGATGTGATGCTAAACAAAGAAAGGAAACTAGTCTCACCAAGAACTCCATATATGTCAGGCACTGTGCTGTCTCGCTGAATCCTCGCAGGAACCCTAGGAGGAGGGTAATAGATTCTCATCTTATAGGTGAAGAAACTAAAGCTCAAAGATGCTAAGTTGCCCCAGCTGATAAGGGGAGAAGCTGAGTTTAAAACCCAGGGCTCTTTGACTAAAAGTTCTTCCGGTATTTCTCAGAGGTGATGCTGTTGCTATTTGGGGCAGGACAGTTTTTTATTGCACAATGTTTAGCAACTTTGGTCCCTGAGCACTAAAGGTCAATTGCACACCCAGGTCATTGTGCCTCCACACACTTTCAAACCTTCCTTTGTGAAGGGGTGGGATGGTAGACCCCAAGCTGGGCACCATTTAGAAAGATCTATAATAAATCTATCTGGCATAGATAGAACAGCATCTTATTTCAGAGCAGGATTCTGGCAGAGAGTAAGAAGACAAAAAGAGCTTTGCACATGTGGCAATGAGTGATATCACCTACTGTGGAAATGCATTTGTGAATCTGAGTATGTATGTTCTTATCCAGAGCTAACAGTGCGCCTCTCTGCATAGTGTGTACCTGCCAGTGAATGTGCACATGTATGAGGTGTGCCCTTGAGTATGCATGGAGTGCACAGGTCCGAGTTACTCGGGACCCCTACTTCTCTCTCTGTCCCCACATTCAATCAGTCTCTTCAGCCCTGTTGATTCCCCCTCCTAAATATATCTCACACCCATTTCTGTTTTCCATCCCTACTATGTGTTCTACAGCACACCTCTTCATCTCTCACTTGGACCATTGCGCCAGCCCTATCTCTAGTTGCAGAAACCACCAATTCATTCTCCACACCTCTGCCAGAATGATCTTTCTAAAAGGCAAATCAGGCAACAGCACCCTCTAGCTCAAAATTCCTCAGTCATTGCCATTGCCTATAGCAGTCTTAGAAGCATAACCCTGTATCTAAATGAAATCTTCAAACAGAAGTGTAATATGTAAAGTAGATAAATGCAGAACTGCTCTGTTGAATTATGGAGACTCCTTAGCAAGGCACACAAGGTCTTTCATGATCTGTCTCCTACCTACCTCTACAGCAACATCTCTGGCTTGGTGGCTATGTTTGAGGGCTCTATAACCAAACTGTCTGCATTCAAATCCTTTGTCACTTACTAGCTGGGCAACTTCGAAACGTTGCTCTCTGCATGGGTTTCCTTGGTTTCCTTGTTGATAAAATGGGACTAATAGTACTTATTGAGGTTCTTTTGAAGATTAGATTAGTTTATATTTATAATGCACTTAAAACAGCTCCTGGCACATTGTAAGCACTCAATAAATGTTAACTCGTGTGACCTTCCTTATACCTCACCCCAAGTTACCCTAAATTTCTACAAGTTCCCTGAAATGTTATGCTACTCAATCCTCCATTACTTTGCACACTGCATGTATGTGTGGGCAGGTGTATGGGGCTAGAGTGCAAGACCTTGAGTCATGAGTCTACTTTAGAAAGAAGGGAGACTTATTTTAGAAAATTGAAGAGGAGAGAAGGAATTCTTCCAAATTCATTCTTCCAAACTATGAGAGCAGCATTACCCTGATATCAAAAACAGCAAGCTCACAACAACAACAAAAAGAAAACTGTAAGCCAATATCTCTGATGAACATAGATGCAAAAATCCTCAAAAAATCCAGGCACAGCATCATGTGTGTATAGTCTCAGCAACTTAGGAGTCTGAGGCAGGAGGATCAGTTGAGGGCAGGAGTTCAAGTCCAGCCTGGGCAACATAGTGAGACTCCATCTCTAACAACAAAAAAAGATCCTTGACAAAATACAGCCAAACTGAGTCCAGCAGCACAATAAAAATATTCACCACTATCAAGTGGAATTTATCCCAGAGATGCAAGGATGGTTCAACATATGCAAATAAATAAACATGATATGTCACAGCAACAGAATTAAGGACAAAAACCATATGATCATTGCTAACAGAAAAAGAATTTGATGAAATTCAACATCTCTTCATGATAAAAACTCTCAATGAATTAGGTATAGAAGGAATGTACCTCAACACAATAGAAGGCCATATACGACAAATCCACACCCAATATCCTACTGAACAGGGAAAAGTTGAAAGCTTTTGCTCTAAGAACTGGAAAAAGACAGAGATGCCCACTTTCACACTTTTATTCAGCATAGTACTGGAAGTCACAGCCAGAGGAATTAGGCAAGAGAAAGAAATAAGGGGCCTCCAAATTAGAAATAAGGAAGTGAAATTGTTCCTGTTTGCAGACAACATGATATTTTGTATAGAAAGCCCTAGAAGCTCCACCAAAACACTCTTAGAATTGATAAATGAAGTCAGTAAAGTTGCAGGATACAAAATCAACATACAAAAATTAGTAGCATTTCCATATACCAACATTAGACTAGCAGAAAAAGAAATCAAGAAAGCAATCTCATTTATAACAGCTACAAAAAAATCTAGGAATAAATTTAACCAAGGAAGTGAAAGATCTCTACAAGGAAAATTATAAAACATTGATGAAAGAAATTAAAGAGGATATGAAAAAATGGAAAGACTTCCCATGTTCCTGGATTGGGAGAATTAATATTGTAAAAATGACTATACTACCAAAAGTGATCTACAGATTCAATGCAATCCCTATCAAAATACCAATGACATTCTTCATGGAAACAGGAAAAAAAAATACTAAAATTCATATGGAACCACAAAACAGCCCAAATAGCCAAACCAATCCTAAGGAAAAACAAACAAACAAAACCCCACAAAGCAGAAGGTATCACACTACTAGACTTCAAAATATACTACAAAGCTACAGTAACCAAAATTGGTATAAATATATAGACCAATGGAACAGAATAGAAATCCCAGAAATAAATCTATATATTTACAGCCAACTGATTTTTGACACAGGCACCAAGAACATTCACTGGGGAAGGAACAGTCTCTTCAATAAATGATACTGAGAAAACTGGATATCCATATGCAGAAAAATGAAACTAGATCCCTATCTTTCACCTTATAAAAAATCAACTCAAAATGGATTTAAAGAGTTGAATGTAAAGCCTGAAACTATGAAACTACTAGAAGAAAATGTAGGGGAAACACCTCAGGACATTGGTCTGGGCAAAGATTTTATGGAGAAGACCTCAAAAACATAGACAACAAAAGCAAAAATAGACAAATGGGATTACATCAAACTAAAAAGCTTCTGCACAGCAAAGGAAACAACCAACAGAGTGAAAAGACAACTTGCAGAATGGGAAAAACTATTTGCAAACTATCCATCTGACAAAGAATTAATATCCAGAATATACAAGGAACTCAAACAACTCAACAGCGAAAACTCCAAATAATCCAATTTAAAAAATGGGCAAAGGAGATGAATAGACACCTCTCAAAAGAAGACATCCAAATGGCCAATAAGTATGTAAAAAATGCTTGACATCACTAGTCATCAGGGAAATGCAAATCAAAACCATAATAAGAATGGTTATTATTAAAAAGACAAAAAAGAAAGAAAAGGAAATGCTGGCAAGGATGTGGAGAAAGGGGCACTCTTATACACTTGTGGTGGGACTGTAAATTAGGAAAGCTATTGTGGAGAACCATATGGAGGTTCCTCAAAAAACTAAAAATACGGCTACCATATGATCCAACAATTCCACCACTGGAATATATCCAAAGGAAAGGAAATCAGTATGTGAAAGCGATATCTGCATTCCCATGTTTATTGCAGCACTATTCACAAATGCTAAGATATGGAATCAACAGATGAATGGATAAAGAAAACATGGTTTATATACAATGGGATACCATTTAGCCACAAAAAGGACAAAATTATGTCATTCACAGCAACTTGGATAAGCTTGGAAGACATTATGTTAATAGAAATAAGCCAGGAATAGAAAGGTAAATACCACATGTTCTCACTCATATGTGGAAGCTAAAAGAGTTAGTCACATAGAAGTAGAGATTAGACAGTGGTTACTAGAGGGAGGAAAGCGTAGGGGGTGGGAAAATGGGGAGAGGTGGTTAATGGATATGATAGTACACATGTATTAAAATATCACACTATACCCCATAAGTATATACAATTATTATGTGCCAATAAAAAATAATAATAAAGGGTGGAGAAAAGGCTGTTCATGCTTCAAGGGGACTCCAGCTCCCTTCCTCTCTGTGAATGTTGGCTTCGTCATCCTTCTGCTCTGACTGGACAGTCCAATCTGTATTCCTAAAATTCTTGAGGGATCCAGTCTAATTGGCTAAATTCAGTTTCCACTGCCTCATAATTGGATAAAGCCCATTGTGTCTGGCTACCTCACAGGACACTGTCTACCTGTGAGGAGGATACGTCTGGTCCAATCAGCCCCACCATCCTTCAAAGGGTGGCTTTGCCTCTCTTCCCCGAGCAGGCTGTCGTGGGTGAAGCAGTTGCAGCTGGAAGAGGCATGGTGGCCATGCTGGTAGCACAACACCCTACAGCCTCCACCTGGGATGGTCTCCTTCCTAATTCTCTGCTTGGCAAACTTTTATTTACTTGTCAAATTTCAACACAAGGACTACTTCCCCAATCTCTCTTTCCTGACTCTCCCAGGCAGAGCCAGGCACTGTCTTTACACACCCAGGACCTGGGTACAACCTTCATTGGAAGACCTGTCTTATTTGTGTCTGTGTTTCTGTCTTTTCAAAAGAGTTCTTCAAGTAATGCTAGCACCTGGCACACAGTAGGTGTTTAACAAAAATTATTTATTATGTAAATGGAAGAAATCTAGATATATATATTAATATATCTTCTATAAAAGAAGATAAATTTCAGCCCATATTTCTTTTCCTTGCTGAAATTGTGCCTTTTCTTCAGAACTAAGATAAGTAAAGATGAGAAATAGAAAATTGGGAGAAATAGATGTTGTTCGTGTGACATTTTCAGACACTCCCCTACCTCCTGGAGGCACAATTGCCTCTCACACATCTGCTTTCACTACTTTGGACAATTGGAATGTCCTTTGAAGGCACCTCACACCCACCCCTTGTCTACCGGGTCAACTACTATGCACCCTTGAACAGTCCCTCACATGTTAGCTTCTCCAGCAACATCTCCATGACTACCTCATCCCCAACCTAGATAAGTCATTTCTCCTGCCCTGTGTCAAGTTTGAAGGGCAAGCTGTGGCCACCTTCATTGTGTTTATCACATACAATGGAAATTTATTTCCTTACATACTCGTCTTTTCACCTAGAAAGGAGCTTAGAGCAAGGAGAGGGACTTACTCATCTCTATAGCTCCCATATACCTACCCAGTATTGTCCTGGGAATGAAGTAGGTGCTCAATACATGTTTGTTGAATGAATGAGTATAGAATGAGTAGCTGCTCCAAAATAGCAGAAAATCACCTAACCCTTTAGCTTAGTCTTTGAAATGTAATTTTCTTGCTGCAGACCTCCTTTTCTCATTGTGTTTGGTTCAGACTGAAGCAACTTATTTTCCCTTTTCATAGTTTTCACAATTTCCCTGAGCGTATTTCAACTGCCTAATGGAAGTGAAAGAATCCAAAAATATTCACTAATGTGCCACCTGTAGATAACTAAAAACCACTGTAAATCTTTTCAAAGTGGTTTTGTATGATTTCTTCAGCCAAGCAAGGTCACAGTACTCACAGTTAGATAGAATGTGAAATTCCTCTACCATGCCTGGCTTCTTTATGCTTCCCCGTCCTTTTCTACCTTTCTGCCATTTCTACGTCGGACAAATGTACATTATGCAAAATGCCAAGATGTCTTTGCAAAAAACATTTTTCAATGCAAAGTAAAGCTTCTTCCCAATGCTTGTTAGCTCAAAAACAGTCTCACACCATGCATGGAAATGAATTCCAAATGTAATAAGACATAAACATAAAGCCAAACTGTAACATTATGAAAGGAAAATAGTAAATATCATTATGAACTTCCACAAAAAGAAAGATTTCTTAAATATGACATAAAAAAATGACAAACAATAAAGGGAAAAATAGATTTGATTACATTAAAAGTAAAAACTAAATATCACAGGCAAAATTGGAAGACAAGCAAAACATCAAGAGAAAATATTCATAATGTATTTAACAGAAAAAGGATTAGTACTTAGAATATATGAAGAACTTCTGTTAATCAATAACAAAAAGACAAACAAATCCAAGGGAAAATAAGCAAAGGATATAAATAAACAAATCACATAAGAAGAAATAAAGTGAACTTTTGAAGAGAGGTTTAATTTCATTTGTTGTCAGGGAGATGCATACTTAAAACATAAAATACTAAATTAAATTAACTAAAAACATAAAATACTATTTATAAAATTCAAATCACACAACATTAATTTTAAAGATAATGTGGAAAAATGGGGCTTTTCAACAGTGTGGACAACAATGTAAATTAGTGCAACCGTATGGGACAGTAACTTGGCAATTCTAACAAAATTGAAAATGCACACATTATGTAACTCAACAGTCCTACTTTTACACCCTAGAGAATAACTCACACATGGTCACAAGGAAATATATTAAAACACAAAGCAGGATGATTTTTTGTAATAGTTAAAAACCTTTTTTGATTTATCTTATATTCCCTCCAAAAGAGGAGGTCAAGATAGAGTCTTGCATGCAAGTAGTTTATTTAGGGAAATCATCCCAGGAGATAGAGGGGGGAGGCCTAGGAAGATGGAAAGAAGAAAGCCAATCCAACAATGAGTATCTGTTCTAGCTGGTCACACTGTAGCCTACTCTAATGGGGCTGGATCTCACCAGAGATTCCTTTGAGAACCACATGGAAAAAATGATGGAATGTTAGCCACAAGGATAGGAGATGAACTCATTTATTCATGGGCTCCCAGATTCCAGTGGTCAAGGATTGCCCCATGGAATGTTAACTCCCTCACATTTCCAGGTTGTACATAGATCAGAATGACTGAGTAGGATCCCACTGGAGCTCTCAGATTGTTCTTATCTTTTCTTTGATGTGCTCTATCTCTTTGGCTTTTTATTCTACTTTTTGAAAGAATTCCTCAATTTTATTTTCCAGTTCTTCTGTTTTCTTTTATACTTGTCCAGTTTATCTTTAATTTTCTAAGAGCACTCTCTTTCCTCTAATTGCTTTTTTTTCCCCCATAGCAACCTGGTCGTGTTTTATAGATGTAATAGTTTCTTGTGTCTCTCTGAAGATTTTAGTTATTTTTTTCCTTCTCCTCTCTAGATATCTCTGTCCTCTGGGGTCGTTTATCCTTTCTTCTTGTCTCATTTTTATGGTGGAGATTTTTGTCAAAGGTCTGATAATATTGTTGGTTTTTATTTAAGAGTGAGGCACTAAAAAGCGATTGAAATGATAATATTCTGGTTGGGCGTTAGAATTGATGAACTTTGCTTTAGGAAAGTTAGGAAGGCAGGAAGTTTGCTTCTACTCCTAGTGGCCGCCAAATGCCAGATGAAAGGGAGTTAGTTATTCCATTTCTCTATGGAAGAACCCTCTGCCTGGGGAGAGATGCCCTGTAGCTAGCTGTTTTATACTCAAGTTTTGAGAGGATGTTCCATTTATAGAAATTCAGTTAACCCATGTGTTTCAGTCCCACACCTCACTCCTGCCCTCTGGGGACACATGGCATCTCTGCCAGACATGGTAGCTTTCTTCTAGGCTATATCCTTCCCCTAGTATGCTCCAAATCCCTTGCTCTACTCAACCAGTTACCTTTTCTCCTGTAGTTTTTTTCTCTTCAGAAACGTGTTGTAATCTCTACTCCACTTTGTTCTGTGATCTTAGTCTTTTTTTCCCCTAGCTGAGTTGATAGCTACATTTATTAATATGACAATACATTTGGTCTTTTAAGTTATTCCTTTGTTTTTACTACTTCTTTTTTTGATGTTTTACTATGTTGATGTTTTACTTTTCTGGGATGTATGTGCTGTTTTTGTCTGATAGTTAGGGTTTTTTATAGTATGATATTCTTCTAGTTGATAACTCTTTATAATTTTATGTAATATAATTGATTCTAGCATATAGGTAGATTTTTAAAATCCAATCTGATAATTTATGTTTTAATAGGTGACTATAATCTATTCACATTTTTGTGAATATGTAAATGTATTTGAATATATTTAAAATATATTTGAATTTTTAGAACAAGCCTATGCATGATTTCTGTTTACCATTGTTTCTTATTTCTTCTTTCTTTTGATAGATTGTTCTTTATCCCAATCTTCTTTTTCTAGTCTACTCATTTGGAAGCTATAGAGTGTACGTCTTTTTTTTTAGTAGTTTACATAATTTTTTGATATATACACACTTAACTCCTCATTTTTCTAACAGAACTAAGCTATTAAATATTTTAATCCTATCTTTGAACATTGTCATAATTTAACTACTCATTGAGTATTTCTCTCCCTTCATATCATTACTTCCTTAAAATTTCCATTTTACATTTTTAATATGAAACGTTTTTTAAAATATTCAATAGTTAAATTTCTCTACATTCAAAACAATTTTCTGTGCTATTATTAAATATATCCTCTAGTAATTATTTTAGTGAGTATCTTGAAGTATAAATTCTGTTAGTTGTTACACTGAAAATTTATTATTTAAAAAAATTTTTTTTTTAATGAGTTGAGGTCTCGCTATGTTACCCGGGCTAGTCTTGAACTTCTGGGCTCAAGCTATCCTCCTGCCTCAACTTCCCAAATAGCTAGGACCACTAGCTTCTCCTACTGCACCCAGCAATTATTTACATTTTTAAATGAATAATGTTTTAATTAGAGTATAATATATATAAAAGTACAAAAATTATATACAGTTGATTCTCATTATTTGTGGAAGTTGTGTTCTATAAAGTCATCAAGAACACTGAATTAGTGAATTCTGAACCATTGTGGAATTAGGCTCCTCCAAGCCTCTGGTAAGAAGAGTTTCATCAACCAATCAGTACATAGTCTTGTTTTGTGTGTGTTTCTGCTTAAAGACACCTCATTTAATGTACATAGTTGATTCATTAACATTGAACTTACTGCCAACAGCACTATAACTCAGGCCTGAGTGAAGCTTGTCTAATACATGTGTTTTCTCCTTAAGGCACAGCACAATCTTGCATTTACACTAGATAACACTTCAGCACTATGCTTATGGGCCACTTTAAACAGTGAAATCACATGAAAAAACACAAAACAGCAAAACGTGGCACTAAGTAGACTGCAAAAGGACACATGTTTACAGTATGAGAACTGAAACAAGTAGGAGAGAGCTGCCTTAGCTGACCTCAGCTGGGAGCACGTGCATCTGGTGACTTAACTTTTTCCCCTTAATGTGTATGTCTGCAAATGACCACAAATCTTAGCAAGTGTGGATCTTGGGGTTACAAATAGATTTCATTGAGTAGGTGAATTTGCAAATACAGAATCAGGGAATAATGAGGGCTGACTGTATGAACAACACCATGACTTTCCTCGAACAGAAGACACCCATGTAACAGGCACCCAAGTCCAGAAATAAAACATTTCTGGCATCATCTTAGGCTCTCCTTCAAGGATAACCACTATCCTGCCTCTGACACCACAGATTAGTTTGCCTGTTTTTACACATTGTATCAATGTAAGCATTTACGTATTGTTGCGTCTGGCTTCTTTTGTTCAATATTATGTTATTCATTCATGTTGTTGCAGGTTGTAATGATATTAATCATTTTACAGCATTTTTTGTCAGTCTGGTCTATACAATTAAGTTTTGTCAGAAGTGGGTTGGTATTCCTATTATTAATTTTGTTGACCATCTTTGCCAGAATTGTATTTCCTTGTGTGTTTTAAATTTTGATTTTTGGGGTCATTTTAAGTGGGAATTTGTCTGCTTTTCCTCACCTTTCCTTTACTTTCCAGTAGCAGAGTGGTGTGCCGCTGCCTTCCCCCAGGCCCCCAGGCCCCAGTCCAGGACTGAGTACCACAGAGGCGTTCATCTGCTGCAACGCTGGGGATGGATATCCTGCAGGAGGCTTGGCTCAGGTCCTGCTCATGAGGCTGCGTCTGTCTACCTGCCTCCTTCAGTTCCCATCTTCCTGAAAACAGTTACGCTGGGCAGCAGGTTGCAGCCTTTTAAATCCCCTTTCAAAGCAGGCACCCACTCCAGCTCCTGGCTTCATGCACGGAGCCTGAATCCATTCTGTGCCTTGTGTGAAGCTGTTTGGTCCCTGATTCTCTGCTGGAGTTGTTCTCCCTGCCACCACTGTCTGGGTCCAGACCTGGAGCCTGGCATACCCCTGGTTTTACCCTTGCTCACTGCTGTAGATTTATGGTCCCAGAGATGTTTGCCTTGTCTTTGATCCCAGCTATCTCTTTTGGGTCATCTCTTCTCATATTTGGCCTGTCACTGTTATGCATCTGGAGATGGAAGAAGTTGGGGAGTAAACTTAAGTGTGCTACGCTGCCTGGAAGCCTCTATTGCTCGCTTTATTAGAGAATACAAAAACGAATTTTATCCTAAAATAAATAAAGCAACATTCAAGAGTCCCCACTGAAGTGGAAACAACCCAAATGCCTATTAACTGAGGAATGGATAAACAACATTGGTATATCTGTACAATACGATATGAGTCATCCGTTAAAAAGAAGTAAAAAGAATGAAGTACTGATACCTGCTGTAACATGGATGAGTCTTGAAAACATTATGCTAAGTAGAAGAAGCCAAACAAAAAAGGCCATTGTGTGACTGTATGTATGTACGCATGATTCCATTTATATGAAATATCCTGAATATTTCATATAAATAGAGACAAAAAACAGATTGGTGCTTTCCAGGGCTGGAGGGTGGGGATGACTGTTAATGGGTATGGGCATTCCTTTGGGGTGATGAACATGTTCTGGAACTGGACAGTGGTGATGGGTGCACAACACTGTAAATGTACCAAATGTACATTGTAATTATACACTTTCATATGGTTAAAGCAATGAATTTCATGTTATGTGAATTTTTCCCACAAGGGAAAAAGAGTCCACCTTTCTGCATGCCTTCTTAATTGCTCTTGTTTGAATGTGTCACTCCCCGTTTCCTATCTTCATTGAACATCTTTCACATTATACTGCAAATTGTTTGTGTTTGTGTCTGTCCCTCTACCAGACTATAAGCATCTTTAAGAGAAGAATTGTGTCCTGTTCAGATTTTTATCTCTGTTACCTTGTTAGTGTCTGGCACAGAGTAAGTCCAACAAATACCTACTGAATAAATGAATGAACAAATTAGTTGAACTGATATGACCACTCCAAAAAAAATTTATTCTTCCTTTGGGTCTCTCAATTTATCATTAGAATTATCCCCTGGGGAAAGGATTTTCATTCGGAAACATGAATGCCCTCAGAGCTAAAGCCTTTGGTGTAAGGAAATGGTACAAGCAGCCCTGACCATTTCCAGGGTCTCCCTAAAGCTTTGACCTCCCAGGGTCAGCCAGTCCTAAGTTAACATCTGTTGGACGTACAGTCGTGATGGCTGCAGGCTAAATTACTCAAAATATTCCCAACCACTAAGCTCAAAAATGCTGCTGCTGAGTCACTCCCAGCACAAAGCATTTTCTTTATGATGCTTTCATCAGCCCTCTGAGGTGTAAATTGTAAGTTTCACTCTACAGAGATGAGTTAAATGACTTCTGCAGGGTCAGGCAACAAATGATGGAATAAGTGATGCATCAAATGGGAAGAGATTTCTAGAGATTCTATGCTTCTGTATTTGACTATGTATTTGTAGGCATCAAGGTTAAAGATTCCCCTAATATACCAACTATTAGATTAAGATTTTGAGATACAAAGATTTTCTCTTTAACATTAGCTCCGATTCCTTATGACGGGGGTGGAGATGTTTCTTCTCATTCCAACTACGTAGAGGTAGGATGGGAAAGGGTTATTAACCATTTCCCCTGTTAGCCCTTTCATACACTCAAAGTGATTTTTAAATTGTCCCTTTCTCGCTTCTACATTAAAATTTTCGGTCTTTTCATTTTTAAAAAAATTGAGAACCCACCATGTGCCAGGAACTCTGGATTCCAACATAAATAATGTATAGTCCCTTTCTTCAAAGTGTGAGTTCATAGTTTTTCTTTAGGATTTGCTTTAAATTCCTATTTCTGACTCTAATCTACTGTTGTAAAATGTGCTCCCAAAATTACCAGCTGGCAAACATTTTTTACTAGGTTATTATTCTCTGTGATTTTAATAAAAGGGAAAAGTCAATGTTAATCTTTTCATGTTGTGCCAGTGATCAGCAGCCTGTGGACAAGTTGGGATTGTCGGTGCCTGGTCACGCTTCAATCCCTTCAATTATATGCGATGGGGCGGTTGGTTTTTGCACGTGAAATATACAGAGTAGAAACTTGAAAATAATTGCTTTCTAGTAGTGAGTATAAAGTGCTGTGGGAACATCCCCTTCTTACACAGCATCCCCAGCTCTGGCTTGATGGACCAAGTTCATCTGGCTTGACCAATGCAAACAGGGCTCTTCTGGGGAAACCCCCACAGTCACTAGCATTGCTCTGCAGTTCTCAGCCACTCTGTGTGGTTTCCCAGAGCTGTTGCTGAGGGACACAGCAGGCAGAGCAAAGCCTGTCATCTTGTCACCTAGGGGATCCAAGGAGACCGGAGCCATCACTTCCTTTGCTGACTCACCATCCTAGGGAGAAGTGATGTATGGGGTCCCCAGTCTGCTTTGAAAAGGGTATGCTAGGATTCCAAAACCAGTCCTGCAGACTGCCTCCAACAATGATGCTGACTTACACAGCTAGCATCTCTGTGTTATTTATGCCATCTGCAAAATAGAATTACACAGTAAAAGGATTTTGGATGAAAAAGATGTTCAGTGAAATAAATGACTTTTTCTTTTTTTTTTTTTAACTTCAGGGGCTAGGTTTTTCTAACTCGTAACAGTCTCCAAAGAGGGGGATGTGTTAACTCATGGTCACTGGTCATTTATTAGTTCTGACCACAAATGCTGTTGTTCAGCTGTTGTTAGTCAGCCAAGCATTTGGGGGGTCTACTTTTATTTTTTTAAATTTTTTATTTCAGAGTATTATGGGGGTACAAATGCTTTGGTTACACAAATTGCCTTTGCACCGCCTGACAAATGTGCCCACCCTCCGATAGCACGCACTGCATCTGTTAAGTGTGCATTTACCCATCCACTCTTCCTCCTCCCTGAAGAGTCTACTTTGGATGTGAGAATGACTTCTCTCTCCTCCAGAGGCCTCTTACACTATGGTCTTGTATGTAACTATCTTAAAGCTAAACACATGAGGTCAGGGACATCTGTCTTGTTTGTCCTGTCTTAGTTTAGTTTTCCCCAGAAGCAGACCCTGGGAAAAGAATTCAAGTGCAAGCAATTTATTTGAGAGGTGAGCCCAGAAATAACTGGTAGGGGAGGAAGAAAGAGAAGTTATTCCAGAAAGAATCATTACCAAGCCAGTTACCGTTATCGGTAATGAGCTTGATCCCACTGGGGAATTTAGGAAACAGGGTCTTACACAAATCTTAGAGTTATCCCACATGAGGAGTGAGGGAGCTGGGGTATTTTTATGACAATTTCCATTAGTCACTGGTTGACAGCTGCTCCTGGGTAAGATTATTTGTATACCCACATGGGAAAAAATGAACCTCAATCCCTACCTCATTCCACACAAACAATTTAATGCAAGAAAGATCGTATGTCTAGATGCAAAAGTTTCTAGGAGAAAACACAAGAGACTATGTATGTAACCTTATGAAAGGCAAAGTTTTCTTGGGCAGAACACAAAAAGCACTAAAATAAAGTACCTGAAAATTAATAAAAAGCACTTCATCAAAATTAAATATGTTTGTTCTTTGAAAACATTGTTAAGAGAATGAAAATGCAAGTCATGGAATGCAAAAATATTTTCATTACATATATCTGACAAAGGGCTGGTACTCAGAATATATAAAGAACTCCTACAAATCAATAATGACAAAAGATTTCAACAGACACTTTACACATAAGATATATAAGTGGCCAATAAGGCATTTGAAATGGGCTCAGTATCATGCATCATTGGGGAAATGCAAATTAAAATCACAGTGAAAAACCACTACACACCCACTACAGTGGCTAAAACGAAAGAGGTTGGTGGGCATACAAAATGGTACGACTACTATAGAGGAGTCTTTGGCAGTTTTTTATGAAGTTAAACACATATCTCTCTAGAGTCCAGAAATTCTACTCCTAGGTATTTATTGAAAATAAATGACGGCACATACCTACAAAAAACACTTGTACAAAAATGTTCATAACAGTCTCAGAGAGAAAAAAACCTAGAAAATGACCCAAAAGACCAGAAACAGATGAAGAATAAGCAAATTGTGAAATGGTCATACCATAGAATGCTATTTAGCACTAAAAAGGAATGAACTATTGATACATGCAATAAGAGGGATGGAGCTAAGGAAACAAAATTACAGCAAGCGGTGGAAGCAGATGTAAGAGTACATTTTGTGTGATTTCATGTATATAAAGTCCCAGAACAGGAAAGCTAAGCTGTGGTGATATATCAGACCAGTGGTTGCCCTTATGGGGTAATATTAACAGAGAGGAGGCACTCACAAGGCAAACTAGGGGTTTTGGAAATGTTCTATGTTTTGTTTTAGATGGTGGTTACGTGAGTGCATATAGGTGTCAAAACGTGCCTAATTGAACATATGAGATTTGTGCTTTTTATTGTATAAAATTATACCTTAATAAATATTACAGCTTTATCTTTAAAAAAGAAACACAATGGCCATTAAAAGTATGGAGCAATTTCTTCAGTGTTTTGCCCTCCACTAGATTAGACTGTGAGCTTCAGGGGGTAGATGCTCTGTCACTCCATTATGCAAAGTCTGTTTTGTCTCTACTACATCCCCAGCACCTAACACAGTGCCTGGGACCTCTTGAGTGCTCAAGGCACATTTGTTAATATTATGAGTTTGTAAGAGCATTTGTACATTGAGCTGTGGCTTTATCATATCTCCCTTTGCAGACGTGACTTGTTCTTGGCAGACACTGGTGGCCCCAGAAGCTCGAGCACAGGTGCATTGTCTAGGAAGGGAGCTTGCAGGTGGGAACCCAGCAGGGCCCTCGGTGTCCTTGGGCATTGACAGGGTTCCAACTGTGAGCACCATCTGCTCCTGTGAAGGGTGTCTGACAGCAGCTGCAGCCCTGGACCTGGAAGGTGAGTGCCTTTGAGACCCAATGTCAGGTTCCCATACCCATCCTCCCTGCCCGTAGGGAGCCCAAGTTAAGTCACTTTAACCTTGGAAATAGAAAGTACCAACATATGTACCACTTTGTAATTTACCAAGTGTTTTCCCACATATGTTCCTATTTTATCTTCTCAAAAAACCCTGTTAAAGTAGTTGTTTAATAACTCTATTTTACAGAGAGGTTAAGTGACTTCCCCAAGGTTACACAGCTGGCAAGTAACCTCGGATTCAAACCAAGGTTTTAACTGTTTACTACTACATTAAATGCAGCACTGCTGTGTCATTAAGGACCTTCAGAAGCAGTTTCTGAAATTTGACCCCTTTGGTAAACTTTACTGGAGTTCTGGAAACATAAGTAACACATCTCGCTTGCTTTAATCCAATTTATCCCATATGCTCCTGAGAGATTAACTTGCTGGGGCCGAGAGTATGATAGTGTCACTCCGTCATGCAAATTTTCCACATTCCTTGCCACCTACCAAGTAAAATCCATGCTTCCTAGCAGCTGTTCAGTGCTCTTTTGCCCCAGCTCACATTTTGCCTCATTTTCCTTAAAAAACAACTTTGCATTCTAGCTGGTTTATGTCATTATCCTCATTTCTGCAACTTTGCTCCTCAACTTCCCCTCCAGGTGGAATACTAGTCTCCTCCATCTTCGCTTGGGAAATTTTTTCTCACCCCTCAAGTCCTGACTCAAATGCCACTGCCTCTCCCCATTGGTAGATTTTTTACTTCATCTGAACCCTTAGAGCACATGGGTTGAGCCTTTCCTGTAGCATTAACTGTCAGGTATCATGGGTACGTTTGCACCTTGCTTTGTCTTCCTTATTAGATCCTGAGGTTCCAGAAGGTTAGATTGCACACCTTATCCATTTCTGTAACCCCTATGCTGACTAGCATAGTTGTTTGCACACTGGAGATATTTAACTGATGCTTTGTAGAGTGAATACAGTACCACCTCTCCAACCATTGTCTGTGCATTTAGTACCCTTACGGACGCATAGTCTTAAAAATTGTTTGCATTTTAATTCTTTTCTATGTATTTGGTTAACATAGCCTCCACGCTTTGACACTTTGCTTCTGACTTGACACAGACTAAATTCTTTGCTAGTCGAGAGGACACATGGAGAGGTGATGAAGTCCACAGTCCTACCCTGGCTCTGCCATTCGCTGGCTGTGTAACCGTGGACAAATCTCTTCTACTCTCTGGGCCTTCCACTGTTCGATGGGGGTAATCATCCTTGTTTTGCTTCTTTAATTCAGCACAAGGTTGTTGAGAGCACAGATGAAATAACAGATGTGGCAATGGGCTGTCGACTATAAATCATGCAGAAATGTCGTTTAGTTGCCGCTGCTGTTTGATTGAGGCATATCTCTTGTCGCCGGCAACCCCACCCATCTGCTCCTCTCAGAGTCTGCCAGAAATTATGTCCAGGGGGCCTCAGGATGGATGATGAGGAAATAACCACGTTTCCCAAATGGCGGGTGGAACTGGGGCTGTGTCGTGGTGGGTTTGAGGTGGGGTCAGGGACTTAGTCGTCTGGAAGGCTGCTGTGCGGAAGGGAAACACCCTTGTCCAGGCAGCCTCTGAGAGCCGGCCTGGGGCCAGTGAGTAGAAGTTACAAGGAGTCATTCAGTTTGGGAAATTTCTCAGAGTCAGAGCTGCTGGAGGATGACATGTGCTGCCTGAGGGAAAAAGAGGCCAGAATACTGCAGGCGTGAGACCAACTACCACTTACAAGCGTCACAACCCCACTTCAGGTAGAAGTGCCAACCTCTACTTGGTGCCATGGTCTAGAGCGACCCAGTGCCCGGAGGAGCCCCCTACAGGAGTCTTCTGAGCCTGCCCATTGGCCTCCGCTGAGGGGGAGGGCGGGCCTTGGGTCGCTTCCTGATTGGTTAGCTGCGCAGATTGGCAGGTTCCCGCCTGCTGCGCGTGCGCGGAGGTCAGACATGGCGGAGGCGGGAAGAGTACCTCCGGGCCTCGGGCTCCCTGGAGGAGGAGCGGCCCAGTGGCCTCTGCAGCGGTACGGTCGCTACATGCCCTCAGGCACCGGAGAGTGGCCCGGGCCTGGCCTGGAAGCTGGGACAGCCTCCTCCTCCTCGTGGAAGGTGAGGTCTGAAGGCAGGAATAGCTCCGAGGCCCTCACACCCCCAGGGAGGGAGGGAGGACTGGAGGCCAGCGGCAGCTCTGGGGGATTGGTGCCGCACATCCGACCTGGACAGGAGCCGGGGACACCGAGGGACTGCAGGCATGTCGAGGAACTGACAGGCTGACAGCTAACATAAAAGCATATATATATACATAAATGTATACACACACATATAGTAATAGGAGACATGATTGGATCCCGTTACGTTCTCAAATTAATTATGCAGGAGAGTAGTAAACATTCATAAATTCGACAAATACATATTGAGCATTAAGTATGTGCTAGACTCTATTCAGGGTGCTAGGAATATAGCAACGAGCAAGATATAAAGATGTTCTCTCAAGATATAAAGATCCTTCTCTCGCAGATGTTTTTAGTCTAGTGGAGGATATGGTATTTGTACAGATAACTATGTAATTATGGAATGGAGGATCGAATCATCCCTAACCAAGTTGTCATGCTCTTCGGCAGTCAAGCACTCACATAGGACTAAATTTGAATCCTACCTTTGCCACTGAATTTCTGTGACATTGATTTAGTTCCTTAACCTCTCTATACCTTACTTTATCTTTAAAAAGAGATAACAATAGAACAGGCATCCCTTGGAAATATTGGAGGCTTGGTTCCAGACCATCGCAATAAAGCAAGTCATGAATTTTTTTGTTTCCTAGTGCATATAAAAGTTTATGGTTACATTATAATGTAGTCTATTAAATGTGCAATAGCATTATGTCTAAAAGAACAATGTATTTAATACCTTGATTAAAACATAACTTATTGCTAAAAAATGTTAACAGTCATCTGAGACTTGAGCAGTTGGTAATCTTTTTGCTGCTGGAGGGTCTGCTATGATGTTGATGGCTGATGACTGATCAGGGTGGTGGTTGCTGAAGGTTGGGGTGGCTGTGAAAATTTCTTAACATAAGACAATGCTGTTTGTCACATGGATTTACTCTTCCTTTCACAAAAGATTTCTCTATAGCATGTGATGCTGTTTGATAGAATTTTACCCACAGTAGAACTTCTTTCAAAATTGGAGTTAGTCCTTTCAAACCCTGCTGCTGCTTTACCAACTAAGTTTATGTAATATTCTAAATCCTTCGGCAATGTTACAGCATCTTCCCCAGGAGTAGATTCCATCTCAAGAAATAACTTTCTTTCTTCATCCATCCATAAGTAGCAACTCCTCATCTGTTCAAGTTTTATCATGAACTTATAGCAATTCAGTCATATCTGTGACTCCACTTATAATTCTAGTTTTCTTGCTATTTGCACCAATCTGCAGTTACTTCCTCCATTGAAATCTTGAAGCAGTCAAAGTCATCCATGAGGATTGGAATCAACTTCTTCCAAACTCCTGTTAATGTTGATATGTTGACCTCCTCCCATTAATCACTGATGTTCTTAATGGCATCTAAAATGGTAAATCTTTTTCAGAAGCTTTTCAACTTACTTTGGCCGGATCCATCAGAGGAATCACTATCTGTGGCAGTTATGTCTTACAAAATGTACTTCTTAAATAGTAAGACTTGAAAGTTGAAATTACTCCTTGATACATGGGCTGCAGAATAGATGTGTTATCAGGCATGAAAACAGCATTAATCTCCTTGTATGTCTCTATCAGAGCTCTTGGGTGACCAGATACATTGTCAAGGAGCAGTAGGTCTCAACGGTAGGTTTCGAATATTCAGCAAACCATGCTATAAGCAGATGTGCTGTGATCCAGGCTTTTTTGTTCCATTTATAGATCACAGGCAGATTAGATTTAGCCTAATTCTTAAGGGCCCTAGGATTTTCAGAATGAAATTGGTCTCAACTTAAAGTGACCAGCTGCATTAGCCCCTAAGAAGAGAATCAGCCTGTCTTTTGAAGCTTTGAAGCTTCATCAGTGATTTTAGCTAGATCTTCTGGATAACTTGCTGCAGCTTCAACATCAGAACTTGCTGCTTTGCCTTGAACTTTAATGTTAGGGAGACAGCTTCTTTCCTTAATCCTAATGAACCAATCTCTACTAGCTTCCAACTTTTCTTCTGCAGCTTCCTCACCTCTCTCAGCCTTCATAGAATTGAAGAGAGTTAAGGCCTCTCTCTGGATTGGGCTTTGGCTTAAGGGAATGCTGTGGCTGGTTTCAGTTTCTCTCCAGACCACTGAAACTTTGTCCATTTTAGCAGTAAGGCTGTTTTGCTTTCTTGTCATTTACTGGAGTAGCGCTTTTAATTTCCTTCAAGAACTTTTCCTTTGCATTCACAACCTGGCTAACTGGCGCAAGAAGCCTAGCTTTTGGCCTGTCTCAGCCTTTGCCTTTGACATGCCTTCCTCACTAAGCTTGATCATTTCTAGCATTTGATTTAAAGTGAGAGACATGTGACTCTTCCTTTCATTTGAACACTTAGAGGTCATTAAAAGGTCATTAACTGGCCTAATTTCAATATTGTTGTGTCTCAGGGAATAGGGAGGCCTAAGGAGAGGGAGAGAGACAGGGGAATGCCAGATGGTGGTGCAGGTAGAACACATATAACATTTATAGGTTAAGTTCACTGTCTAATATGGGCATGGTTTGTGATTCCCGAAAACAATTGTGATAGTAACATCAAAGATCACTCATCACACGTAACTATAAGAGATATAGTAATAATGAAAAAGTTTGAAATATTGTGAGAATTACCAAAATGTGACACAGAGACTCAAAGTGAGCACATGCTGTTGAGAAAATGATATCGATAGACTTGCTTGGATGCAGGGTTGCCACAAACCTTCAATTTGTAAAAAACAGTTATCCGTGAGCACAATAAAACGAAGTGCAATAAAACAAGATATGCCTGTGTCTACTTCATTGGATTGTTTTGGGCACTGAAAAATTTAGTACTTATTCAATCAGCTAAAATAGTACCTGGCATATATTAAGTTATATAAAGGTTTGCTGTTATTTTATTTTGTTCTGGTTATTATTATTTTGTTTTGGTATGTTTGTTTGTTTGTTTTGGTATGTTTTAACACCACACGTTGTCAGTCATTCCCTTCCCTTTGGTCTGGTTTGGATGTGGATGCTAGGGTTTTGGATTATGCACACACGTGAGTGTGTCCACATGTGTGCACACTCGTGTGTATGTTTGTTTTGAGCAGCAGTAGTTAGGAGAAGAGCAAAATAAAGAACAAATATTCCAGGTAGAAGACACAACATGTACAAAGGCCCCACACCTGGGGAAATCTCAGCATGTGTAATGTCTAGTGAGAAGGTCAGTGAGATCGGCGCTTACAGAACAAAAGGAATGATAGCTTGAGGTGAGGCTGTCTGGAAAGGTAGGCAGGTGCCTTGTGAACATTATTCTAAAACCAATAGGAAGCTACTGAAGGATTTTAAGCAGGGACATTTTCATCTTTGAAAGATCCCCACTCTGGCTGCAGAGTGTTGGAATTGGAAGAGAATATAAGCAGATTTAGGAAGATCACTTAGAATGCTATTGCAGTATCGTACCCAGGAGAATGAAGTTTCCTCAGTGGTATTAGAGTTATTTCAAGGGGAAAGCATGATTGCTTAACTTTGTTGAATGGTGCTGCAAAGTAAAGACAGATGATGATGAAGGGGTGTCCATTGAGTTTAGCAGCATAAAGGTCCTTAATGGTCTTTGCTAAGACAAGTTTCCATGGAGGGAAAGGAGTGGAAGCCAGATAGGAGTGGGTTGAAGGGTGACTGATAGGTCAGGAAGTGAAGCCATGGTGCATGGACAGTTCTTCTGAGAGGCTTGGCTGTGATTGTGAGCAGAGATAGGGCATGGTGAATTATTTACCGCATTCTAGAATATTAGAGCTGGGGCATTCCTTAAAGCTTGAAATCAGTGTATTTAGGACCATAAAAAAGGCACTAAATACTTAGTTGTACTCTTGTGGAACACTGTATCCTGAGAAATGACAGAGGTTGAAAATGCAAAATGCAGTGAAGAAAGAATTAAATTCAAGGATGATTGATTTATGATTGGGTCTTACAGAAAAGCAGGACTGTTTGAGGACATATTTAATTTTTGTGGTTGCTCCAACAGGTTCCTTGATACTTTCTCTTAATACTGTTTAATCCCTTTCTTTTAAGGCTTCTGTGTTGGGTGCATTGGCTCAGATGCAGCCAGGTAACTCTTAAATTCTTACCCTGCAACCCAAAGGCCATGGACATTTGACCATTCTAAGGAGTTGATTGTTATTGCACTTTTTCCCTTCTCTTTGCAAAGCTCTTCATAATTGCTTATAAGGAACAGCACTTTTCACCAGTTTTCAAATGTTTGGCATAAAGCCACAGCTACAGTGACAAGAGATGAGATTGGCTTTTGCAGTGCTTTTGAAAACTGAACATTTGCACCTTCCTTTGAATCTGTGCTGAACCATCCTACCTGCTGTGATCAGTTTCAGCCTAAGTCTGTTATTTTTTTGGAAAAACGAAAGAGAAAACAAGATTTGTTCTATTTTATGGGCACTGTGACTATTGTGCAATAATAATAATAAAAGATGAGCCATCTAAAGAACTGTACTCTCTAAGTCCCACGTGAATTTTTTATTTTAAAAATATGTGGTACCTGCAATAAAAAAAGATAGGTTAGGTAAAGCATAAAAATATATTATTGTGGAGGATAGAGTCATTCTAGTTGTTTTTTTATTTCAGAAACTTTAAAATTCAACCTTGGTTGAACCTATTTTGAGTTTTTTCATTTTTTTCTGAAATTATGGGGAGAATCTGTTCTCATGGTACTGTTCTATATAGTTATTTAATTACAGAGAAGACTTTCATCACAATGGCTACATGCCAAGACAAAAATGTCAACTCAAGAGAAAAAATGAATAGTACAACAAGATTTCTAAGACTTGAAGTCCTAGTTGAGAGGTAAGGTCAAATCTAAGACAAAAAGATTATTATATATAGACTATCTAATATATTTTATAGAATATCTAGTATACTTTATTAAGTATACTGATTTGATTTGCTTCTCTAAATTCAATTTTTCTTATTAAAAGTCACTATCTAGAGAGAAATTAACTGCGATTTAGAAGCAAATACACTTTTTGTAACACAGTGAAGAAAAAAAGTAAAAAGCCCAATGTTTTAGAGCTATGTTACTCATACTTAATGTGCATATCTGGGAATTTGTTAAAAATGCCAGAATAGATTTGATATGGGAAAGAGATTTTGTAGTTCTAATGGGAAAGAGATTTTGTAGTTCTAACAAGCTCCCAAGTAACGCTGTTGCTGTTGGTTCGAGGACCACACTTTGAGAGACAAGGGCTTAGAAGATCGTGAATGAAATGGGCAGCCATATAGCAAAATTAATAAAATGAATGTATGAAGTTATGAGGTAAGGCAATCAGATTTATAGTGAATATGCAAACGTTATATTAGTAGAGTTAATATTTAAACCATCTGTCGCCATTTAAGTGGAATGAGCAAATGAAATACAAACTTGAACTTGATTTTAGTTCCTTACATCTGTTGGCCCAGCCTTTCTGAAAAGATTATCATAACAACAGATTGGTCCATTTTATGTCTGAATATAATTTAGTCTACTAATTTGAGAATAATTTTGAAAGGTGATGTTAATTGCAGGTTGCTTTTAAATTAAAGAGTTACATGTTTTTCAGATTCCAGGGATTTCTCAGACATGCCCTAATTGGTTGAACCTGACAACTTCTAGATTATTTTTTCCTTTCATAGAGAAAAAAATCATCCTTTAATTTTTATAGGAGGAACTTAAAATAATTGCCCTACTTAGAAATTAAGAAATAGAATGTGAATTTTGTACTTGAAATGAACTTTTAAATGTTGATTTAACATAAGATTTACTTTGAGTCCTCTTAACACTGTCTTTTTCTTTTGTATTCCTGGTGCCTAATAGTACCTAGCACATGATAGCTGCTTAGTAAATGTTTGACTGACTGTATGGTCTGGTAACTTTTCTTACGATAATGTAATAATTACTAAATGATACGTACTATTTGTTAAGTGTTTAGTATATTCCTTACAGCAGCCTTATGAAGCAAATACTATTAACCTGTTTTATAGATAAGGGAACTGAAACTCAGGTTCAGTGGCTTTCCCAGGAACACAAAGATAAATTCAGAAGAAAGAATTCAAACCTTGGTTTTCTTGTCTTAAAAAATCTTGTGCTTTTATCCTCTATGCTATTTGCCGTAGAAGTGCTAATATTTCATATGGGTAATAGCAATTCAATGATGTGGATGAAAAATTTTGAGATTAACCCACAAGATGAAAATAACAGAAATGGAAGTTTTGGTTTTGTTTTTAAGGAAAATTTAAGATTCAGTAAAACCCCAAAATTATTTCCTAGAATAGCAAAATGGTAGTTCTTTGCATTCCTGATAATTTTTTATTGAATGCCTAATGCTGTGAGTTTTACCTTCTTGGGTGCAGAATATTTTTGTATTCCTGTAAATATTCCTGAGCTTTTTTCTTGGATAGGTTACTTGGAAACAGTTTGATCCTTTCAAGTCTTGCTTTTAATCTTTGTCAGGTGGGACCAGAGCATTTTGTCTAGGGTGAATTTTTTCTGACTCCTGAGGCAAAACTCTTTGAGAATTCTACTCAATGCCCCGAAAATTATGTTCTCTCTGACTGCTAACAGGAACTATTCCCTGCCCAGAGTGAGCTCTGGGTATTATTCCCTTATCTCCAAGAAGTAATCTAGGACAGTGGTAAGGCTCACCTCCTTTGTTTCCTGTCATTTCTCAGTAATGTGCTTTATTACCTGATGCCTATTATCTTAAAAACTGTTGCTTCCTCTAATTTGTCCAGTTTTTTAACTGTTCCAGGTAGGAGAGTAACAGGAGGTATCTGTTTCTACCTCTTGGCCAGAAGAGGAAGTCCCTAGTGGGTCTTTTGATTCAGTTCCACTTAGTTTGTTTCTACTTCAGGTCACTAGTTCAAGAAAGTGTTATTAAATTATCTGCGGGGTACTGGCATTTAGCTAGACATTGGAGGTACTATGGAACATCACACAATCTTAAAATATTAGGGCACTTGAGTAGAGGATTACAAGAATAGGTAGAGCCTGATCAAGGGAGCAAGTTTCCTCAAGGTGGGCAGAAGACAATCATCAGAGTCTCTCGGGGTGCCTGTTGAAAATGCAGCTTCCTGGTTCCTGCATTAGACCTACCAGTTAGAATCTCTGGGGTAGCTTTCTAGTTGATTCTTACGTACTGCAGTCAATCTGCATGCCCCAACTCTGAAGAAAGGGTGAGGAAAAGGGAATAATTGCCAAAGTAATGCTGATATTTTATGGCACTTTATAATTTATGAAGTATTTTTATAACCCTTTTTCCATTTAATTCTCACAACTCTTAAGGTCTCATTACCACTTTTTAGACAAGCTGAGGCGTAGGTAGGTTAAACAGCTTGCCAAAGGTTAACATAGGAAGTGGAAGAACTGATTCTAAAACTCGTATTCATTCTGCTCTACACTGCTCCTTTCTGCATTGGTGTCTTCTCTTAAGCAGCTGTAGGAGTATCATCAAGAGCTAGTATTTTTTCATGTAGTGTGCTTTTTGTGAAGAATTAACAGGTAGTATTTTGTGTTAATTAGGATTAAGATTGGCTCTGAGTGACAGAAAATATAGTAGATTAAATAAAATGAAGGTTTATTACCCTCCACCTTCAAGTCCAGAGCTGGTGTGACACTCCAGTGGCAGGAACTAAGGCTCCTTCTATTTTGTCCTCTGCCATGCGTGGCCATGGTCTCACAGTCTGAGATAGAATTGATATTCTAACCCTCTTAGGGAGAAGGGGATGAAGAAATGGACAAAAGATGCATGCCTACTATCTTTTAAGGAAGTTTCCTGTAGGCCACCATATATGACAACTTCCTCCTACAACATAGTGACCAGAACTTAGACCTGTGACCATCCTAGCTGCCTGGACAGCTGGTATATGTGGTCTGTATTCCACAAGGTCATGTGTCCTGCTAAAAACTAAGGGTTCTATTACCACATAAGAAGGAAAAGTGGATATTGGAGGACAGCTGGCAGTCTGCCATACACTCTTTTCTTCTGAATCTAGAGACTGCTAAGAAATAGACTTATTTCTTGGGTCCCTGGTAGGAACTCAAAGGGCATTTTCTAATGACAGCAACAACAAAAAACTATTATTTAGTGCCTAATTACTATATGCCAATACCTAGAACAGTGCTTGGCAGATCCCCTTCCCCAAATATTTATTAAATGAATGAATCAAGGCCAGACATTCCACTAAGCATCTGATCTTACATTTCTTTTAATCTTTCAGATGATCCTATAAAGTAGTTATTACTATTTTTATTTTGCAGATGAGGAAATTAAGTATACTTCTAAGTGGCAAATAGGGGACTTGATCCTAGGGCTGTCTGATTCCAGATATTGTCTTTTATAAAGTGGTAGTCATTCGTGCTGTTTACCAAATAGTCTAAGATTGCATAGCCCTGGCCTCTAGAAGTTAAGTATGTCATATGACTGGTTTTGGCCAATGAAATGTGAGCAGAACTGACAGAGGTCATGGGCAGAAGCTTTAAGAGCCAGTGCATGATTCATTATTCTTTCCTTTTGCCACAGTGTTGCAGATGTTGGCTTCTCTGTCAGTCTAGGTCCTGCAGTGAGAACAATAGGCAGTGTGAGGTAGAGTGTGAAGACAGGTAGAATGAGGATGGATAGGTAGTGTAGGTGAGAAATAAACCTTTGTTTTGGGGGGGCTGTTAATTTCTATATACTCTAGGCTATACCTTACTGATAGGTATGGAAACATTTCTATGCTAGTAGTTATGTTTGATTCAATTATATGCAATACACATTGTAGATTGCATAGGCTTTTGAGGAAGAACTTTGTAGCTGATCTTCTAATTTTTTTTTCCTGTGACAAAATTGTTGCTTATGAGGATGTTGGTACTTGGAGATGGGAATCTGCCAACCTCCTCATTTACTGGCAAATTACTAAATTCCTCTTTCCTTCTCCTCAAAAAAAAAATTATTGCTAATTTCAAAGCATTAGTTTATAAATACATATTTCCAACTTGGGATCAGTCTCTGGTCTCTTTCTTCAATAAACAAAAGCTTAATATTATTGTGTAGCAGACATAGTTTACATAGAGGCCATGGCTTGTTTGTATAACATGACTTAAGGTAGAATTTATCTGGACAAATATAGTGAAGAAGATTGTTTTCAGGTTAATGGTTTAAGGAGTCTAAGAAGTTACAGTTTAAAATGATGCCCAAGAGTATTAAAAATTCATTCATTTTTAGGATTTATTTCCCACCTACTATGTGCCAGACACTATGCATTAAGGCAATACTGCTGAAAGAGCTCACCAATTAAGCTCAAGTACCTACTCATTTGGAATATAAGGTGTTTTTCACTTTACAAATTACAGCACTGTATTTGAGAAATAAGTTAACGTGTTTCTTTAACTCAGATTTAGAAATATAATTTGGATATTGGAACTGTCATGAGCTCAATTGGGCTTTGTTTTTGTGAATGAATAGAAGAGTGTGTCCAGGAAGGTATCAAAGGTGAATGTAAGAGTTGCTAGGATAGATAGGAGTGCCAATGGGAAGTGCCACTTTCTGGTATAGTTGGTGATTTTTATAGGGTTTATTAGTCTGGAAAAATTTTTTAAGGATTTTTAAACATACTGGAGAAATGTCCTAGGAGTATTTTTTATAGAAAGAACAATATCCAGAGGTGCCTTCGTTAGTAAGTTCAGATATAAGAACTTATTCTTTTGTTGCCTGGAAGATGTTTTGAGTAAATATTAAAATATTATATTTATGGCTACTAATAGAGGTGATCAAGTCAACTTTGGTAGCTATAATTATCCTGATAGGACTGGATAATTTCATGATCAGTAATCTTAATTTTAGGGATATGTGGTAAAAGAAGGGGAGTCACATCTCATGCTTTGATACATGAGGTATTTGTAGGTTCTAAAAGAAAAAAATTCCCCCCATGAATATATCATTACTTTAGGGAGAAGAAGGTCTATGTCTTATTGTTCTTGTATTATTTATATTATTGTTACTATTAACATTTTGCATTTCTGTGAAACATCAAAAAATGCTGAATTTTGCAGTTTGGTAATGGGTATGTGGCAGGACCACTTTCATTAGCATAATATACTCTACAAGTTTGTTGAAATAATTTATGAGATTCTTTAGCTACCAAGAGTCAGAGGGGAGACAGTTGATAGCCTATTTAGCAATTTTGTATATTTTTCATATTTTGTAATACACAACTCAGCAGTTTGGGCCAATATATAAAGCTGTTACACTTTTTGAAGGATCTTAAAAACAGAAAACAAAACTCATAATCAAGTACATAATTTAATTCATCACAATCTGAAGAACAGTACTCCTTTAGCCTTTCCTGTACGTATAGTTTACTTTAGGGTAAGTACATTTGAAATACTTTTCTATGTTTTCATATTCTCTTGATGTTTTTCTACTTTATTTTATATTTTTTTATACAGACTTGCACAAATACATGTGTATAAGCTTTGAGAAGATTCTGTTTATTTAACCTATATATAAGATGTGCTCTAGTTACTTAACTGATGTATAAGCTTGTGATAGGCAGGCTCCAAATAAATCTCAGTGTGTGCTATTGTGTTGATGGCAAAATACTGCCAGAGACAGGGGTCAGGTTGATGTCAATGCTAAGGTAAATTTAGGTTAGCAGCTGGAATGAAGAGAAGATGTGAATATGATATATGTTCTCTGTGACACCTTAACATTATTATCTTTGTATGTTATGACTTGGTCATTAGAGATAACATTTTTCTTCGAGCTTTCCATTTTGCGTTAATATGAACATAAAAATTATCACTCATTAAAGGTATTTCCCAAGAGCCAGAAATAAGGATTTCTTTCTCAGATAACTGGATTATGTTAGGTGCTATGATATTGGAATTTTTCTGTAGAATTAGGACATTACATTCAAGTCCTCAGTGTCCTTGTCATTTGTAGTAAGCTGAATGGTTTCCTTAACCTTGATTCTATCTAGTCAACAAAGGACATGGAAGCCTCTTGCAAGCATTTTTTATTCTAATGAATTTCAAGCACAATCAAAGGTAGACAGAAGGCCGGTGCGGTAGCTCGTGCCTGTAATCCTAGCACTGTGGGAGGCCAAGGTGGGTGGATCGTTTGAGCTCAGGAGTTGAAGACCAGCCTGAGCAAGAGCGAGACCCCATCTCTACTAAAAATACAAGGAAATTAGCTGGTCAACTAAAAATATATAGAAAAATTAGCTGGGCATGGTGGCACATGCCTGTAGTCCCAGCTACTCGGGAGGCTGAGGCAGGAGGATCGCTTGAGCCCAGGAGTTTGAGGTTGCTGTGAGCTAGGCTGACACCACGGCACTCTAGTCCCAGGCAACAGAGTGAGACTCTGTCTCAAAAAAAAAAAAAAAAAAGGTAGACAAAATAGCATAGTGATACACGTATGTATATCACTTTATATACCCCAGCTTTAAGAATTACCAACTCTTGGCTAATTTGGTTTCATCTGTACCCTATTTACTTCTTCCTCATATTATTTTGAAGCAAATCCCAGACATTATACCATTTTATGAGTTATTTCAGTTCACATCTCTAAAAGACAAGGACTCTTAAAAAACATAAGCATAAAACCCTAAAAAATTAACAATTCCTTAATATTATTAGTCAGTGATCAGATTTCAAATGGTCTTATAAATGTCATAATTCTTTTAAACAGGGTCACATGTTGTGATTGATTAGCATACCTTTTAATTTTTAGGTTTCCCTTCCAATTTTAGGTTTCCCAACCCACCTCTCTCCCTTCCTTGCAATTCATTTGTTGAAGAAACTGGGTTCTGCAGAGTTTCTCACAGTATGGACTGCATCTCTGCGGTGCAGTTTACTATGATTCTTTGTGCTCTGTATTTCCTGTGAGTTGGTAGTTTAATCTAGCGGTTTGATCAAATTCAAGTTTGATTTTCTTTTTGTCAAGACTACTTCATAGGTAGTTTGGTTTTCTCCTTTCAGGAGGTATGTCTATTTCTCTTTGTGTGACATTGTAGCTATTTTTTTTTTTTTTTTTGGAGACAAAGCCTGGCTCTGTTGCCCGGTCTAGAGTGCCATGGTGTCAGCCTAGCTCACAGCAACCTCAAACTCCTGGGCTCAAGCAATCCTCTGCCTCAGCCTCCCGAGTAGCTGGGACTACAGGCACATGCCACCATGCCTGGCTAATTTTTTCTATATATAGTTTTAGGTGTCCAGCTAATTTCTTTCTATTTTTAGTAGAGATGGGGTCTCGCTCTTGCTCAGGCTGGTCTTGAACTCCTGACCTCGAGCGATCCTCCTGCCTCGGCCTCCCAGAGTGCTAGGATTACAGGCATGAGCCACTGGGCCTGGCCGACATAGCTATTGATGCACAGTGCCTACAGCCATTCATCAGGAGCTGCAAAATATTGATATTGTAATTTTGTCATATTTAATTTATCTGGAATATTTCTGTGAAGAAAAGCTAGGTTCCTGGTGGTTGGTTTGTATAGAAGAAGTAGGATAAATGCTTTATCTTTTGTCTTCATATACCACTTAAAAAATGAATTCTCTAGAATCCTCTAGTGTCAAAGGAGGACATGTTTGCTTTTAACTGGAAGCTTTTAAGATCTTCCTCTGTCCTTGTAATTCAGGAATTTTATCAGGATGTGTTCCTCTCCCCCATTAATACCTGGAACTTGAGCCATTTCCATCTTTAGTCTTGTGCCTTTCTGCAGTCCTAGAATATTTTTTCTATTATTTGTTTAATCAATGCCTTTCCTCAGTCTATTTTTCTCCCTTCACTTTAGCCCTTCTCATTACCTCCTGGATCTGAATCTTTGCTTCATGTATCTTATATATCGTTACATACGATTTCTTCCTCTTTGTTGTTTTGCTCTGTTTCTAAATATTTCTCCTACTTGATCTTTCAGACCATTAATTTGGTCTCAATAGTATACATCTAGTTCTTCAATTAGCCATTGAATTTTTTATTCATAAAGCATAGTTTAAGCTCCAGTACTCCCCTGAAGTGTTATTAATAAGAATTATTATTATTTGGTTCAAACTGTTGTTGATCTCTTCCAGCAATTTTATTCCACTAGGAGTTACCTGTTCTTGGTTTTCTGTTTGTTTTTCATCACTTTAGCCCATTGGGTATGTCGTTATTTTCCTTGTCTAACCTATGACTGTTTTCACCCCTGGCCCTCAAGTCTAACAGTGGATACTGTAAGTGGTGAGTATTGGGAGATGCAGAAGTCACAGTGCTGTGGGCCTCACAGGAGTAGGAAGGACTCAGTTAAGTTGTCCAGTGCCATGTGGCTCCTTGGAGCCTGGGCGACCAGCTGGAACTTCAGAGCACACAATCTGATCTGCCCATCTTCTTGCTGTCTACCAATTTCCACGGGCTAGGCTCTCTCCAAGAACTGCTGCATTATCTTTGTCCGAGGGCTCCTTGCTCAGGTTTTCAGGGCTTTCTTTCTCTCAGATGGGGGAAACATACCAACTCCATCAACCATACTCCTTTTATCTGGACCCTGAGACCTCAGCTCACCCTTCTGGCCCACTTGGATGCTGATCTTAATAATTACTCAAGGAAAGGTAAGTGGTATTTGGATTGGATTTGGGAAGGGAAGACGGCAGGGGTGCAATCAAGCTACCATTTTTTCCTGAACCCCTTGGAAGTTCTTAAATTAGACATTTTCAAACTGTTTGAGCACACCATGTAGACCTCTTAGATGAAGCATTGCAACAGATAACTGAAAAATAATAAGCCTGGAATCCTTTTCAGCCAGATATCTAGTTAACTCTCACACCTTCTGTTCTTTGCTTAAGCCTTACCTCAGTGGTGCCTACTGTAGCCTTCCTATTTATATTGTAGCTTCTGTGCCTTGTTTGGCACTCTTATTTCCCCTTAACCTGAGACATTTTTTTTCCCTCTCTCTTAGCATTACCTAGATACTAGGTAATCTACTTATTTACTATGTTTGCTGATGTGCCTAGAACATCTGACACCCAGAATGAATAATTTAATATCTTCTTCCCCTAAATGATGAAATTATTTTCAGAAATAATCATGAAATTGAATTAAAAATAATATTCACTTATTATGCAAATAGTGAAAATTCTTTTATTGAGCTTTATTATAATCATGCCAGTTAAATAAATAAATAGAAAATATTACAGTATAAGGCAGGAAAAAACCCACAATTATTAAGCCAATTGCTTTTATGTCTAGTTAACTGTTTGAACTTTGATACTCCAGTTACAGACTGATATTTTGTGTAATTAGTTGTCCATTAACTAATAAGTGAATTTTTTAAGGAAAACTGAACACTTCCAAAAGGTACAATTTAAGTAACTACTGGTAAAATTACTGATACGTTTTATTCTCTTTTATGCTTAGTTTTGAATATTTAACAATTTAAGATAGCCACTCCAGCTTTCTTTTGATTGGCATGTTATATATTTTTTCTATCTTTTTATTTTTAACCTGTTCATGTTTTCATATTTAAAGTGCATTTCTTGTGGGTGATATATAGTTGCATCTTATCTTTTTATCTAATCTGAAAACCTCTGCCTTTTATTGGGGCATTTAAGGTGTTTATGTTTAATGTGATTATTGATAGGATTAGGTTTAAATCTATCATCTTGCTATTTGTTTTGTATTTTTCCCATCTGTTCTGTGTTCCTTTTAAATTTTGATCCTACCTTCTTTCAGATTAATTGAATATTATTTATAATCTTACTTATCAATTATCTTTTAAAGATATTAAATAATAGATATATTCTCATATTTACCAATGTAATTAATATTTCCAATGCTCTTCATTCCTTTGTGGAGATCTCAGCTTTCATGTGGTATCATTTGCCTTTTGCCTAAAGAATTTCCTTTAACATTTCTTTCAGTGCAGGTCTGCTGGTGATGAATTCTTTCTGAAAACATCTTTATTTTCTTTGAAAATTTTGCATTTTAATCTGTGACTTTATTTGAAATTTCATATTCACTTATCCGTTCAACAAAATATTGGGCACCTATTATGTGTCAGGCACTATCCTAGGCATTTACATATATAGTAGTGACCCAAGCAGAAAAAAAATCTCTCTCTTCATAGAGCTTAAATTATGCTCAGGGTAGACAGATAACAAATAGGTAAACCTAAAGTAACAAAAAAAGTTGTCAGAGCTATGGAGAGAAATAAAACTGGAAAAGGGAAGAGAAGTGGTCTGGTTTGAGTGAGTTTTCAGTAGGATGGTTGGGAAAAGTCTTATCTACAAAGATGACATTTAAGCAAAGACCTGACAAAGATAGAGTGAGTCATGTGGAGATCTAGGAGAAGAGAATTTCAGACAGAAGAGCAATGGTAAAAGCTCTGAGGTTTATGGTCACCAGAGTGCCCAGTGGGTTCAAGGAGCAGTGAGGGGTCAGTATGGCCAGGCAGAATGTGCAGGAGATGGGTAGTAGAGGACGAGAGTGGAGGGGCTGTGGAGGGGTAGACGTTGGAGCGCTTTTCAGGAGTTACTGAATGAGATGGACAGCTACTGCAGGGCCTTGAGCTGGAAGTGTCATGATCTGACTTTATTGAGAATAAACTGTGTGTTGGAGAGGGGAAGAAAGAACAAAAGGGGGAAGCCAGTTAGAAGGTTGTTACAATAATCCAACTAGAGATGATGATAACTGAGATGAGACTATACAGAGTGGTTGGATTCTGGACATTTTTTTTTTCTTTTGAAACAGAGTCTTGCTCTGTTCCACAGGCTAGAGTGAGTGCCATGGCATCAGCCTAGCTCACAGCAACAACCTCCTGGGCTCAGGCAATCCTTCTGCCTCAGCCTCCCAAGTAGCTGGGACTAGAGACATGCGCCACCATGCCTGGCTAATTTTTTCTATATATTTTTAGTTGGCCAATTAATTTCTTTCTCTTTTTAGTAGAGATGGGGATCTCTCTCTTGCTCAGGCTGGTTTCAGACTCCTGACCTTGAGCGATCCTCCTGCCTCGGCCTCCCAGAGTGCTAGGATTACAGGTGTGAGCCACCGCGCCTGGCCGGATTCTGGATATTTTGAAGGTAGACATGAGTGATTTGCTGATGGCTGAGATATGAGTGTGAGAAAAGGAGAGGAGTCAAGAATGATTCCATGGTTTTAGCCTAAAGAAATAGAAGGATAGAATTATTTTCTGAAGTGAGAATACTGTGGGAGTCAAATGCCTACAACAGCCCAGCACATGGTAGGTGCTTTGTAAATATTGAATGAATATTGAATAAATGAGAAGGTTAGGAGTTCATGTTAGGGACTGTTAATTTTGAGATGACTGTTAGACCTTTACATGGAGATGTTGATTGGGCAACTAGATGTAACAATTTGGAGGGCAGGGAAGAAGTCTAGACTGGGACTTTCCTGGAAGTCATAGGCCATCACTTGAAAAAGTTGTAAAGTAATTTGGGAAGAATTGAAATCTTTATAATGAGTGTTTTTATCCAACAAGAGACATAGATAAGAAAATTTATGACAGTGTTATTTGTAGTAGACCTAAACTGGGAAAAAATATTCATCAATAACAAAAAAATGAAAAAATAAATTGTGGTGTAGTCATAGAATGGTATTATATAATAATGAAAATGAATGTCTGTGTAACACCATTGATGAAGCCAAACATAAAATAATTCCTTCTGTATGATTCACTTATATAAATGGAACTGAATTATGGTGTTAACAGTCAGGATGGACACATTTTATGATGCCAACATAACCCTGATATGAAAACCAGGAAAGGGTGCAACAAAAAAAGAAAACTACAGACCAATATCCCTTATGAATATACATGCAAAAATTCTCAACAAATTCCTAGCTAACCGAATCCAGGTGCTTATCAAGAAAATAATCCATCACAACCAAGTGGGCTTCATCCCAGGGATGCAGGTTCAATATACGCAAATCTATAAATGTAATTCACCACATAAATAGAAGCAACACAAAGACCATATGAGCCTCTTAATAGATGCAGAAAAAGCATTTGACAAAATTTAACACCCTTTTATGATAAGAACGTTAACAAAATAGGCATAGACAGGGCTTACCTAAAAATGACATAAGCCATATATGACAAACCCACAGCCAACGTCGTACTGAATGGGGAAAAATTGAAAGCATTCCCACTTAGAACTGGAATAAGGCAATGTTGCCCACTATCTCCACTTCTATTCAACATAGTGTTGGAAGTCCTTGCTATAGCAATCAGACAAGAGAGCAGAATTAAGGGCTTCCAAATGGGGGCAGAAGAGATCAAACTCTTACTTTTTGCTGATGATATGATATTATATCTAGAAAACCCCAAGGATTCAACCAAGAGATTCCTTGAATTGATAAATGAATTCAGTAATGTCTCATGATACAAAATTAATACACAAAAATCAGAGGCATTCATATACGCCAATAACAGTCAAACCTGAGAACCAAATCAAAGACTCAATTCCCTTCAAAATAGCAACAAAGTACCTAGGAATATATTTAACTAAGGAGGTAAAAGACCTCTACAGGGAGAACTATGAAACACTGAGAAAGGAAATAGCAGAGGACATAAACAGGTGGAAAACCATAGTATGCTCGTGGGTTGGCAGAATCAACATTGTTAAAATGTCTATACTACTGAAAGTGATCTACAGAGTCAATGCAATCCTTATTAAAATACTAACACCATTTTTCACAGATATAGAAAAAATGATTTTACACTTCGTATGGAACCAGAGAAGACCCCATATAGCAAAAGCAATCCTAGGCAATAAAAACAAAATGGGAGGTATCAATTTATCAAACTTCAAACTATACTACCAGACTATAGTAATTAAAACAGCTTGGTACTGGCACAAGAACAGGGACATTGACCAGTAGAACAGAACAGAGAACCCAGATATAAAACCATCCTCATATAGCTATCTAATCTTTGACAAAGCAGACAAAAACATACATTAGGGAAAAGAATCCTTATTCAATAAATGGTGCTGGGAAAACTGGATAGCCAC
The DNA here is from genome assembly GCA_963573855.1 of Lepilemur septentrionalis. Lineage (NCBI taxonomy): Eukaryota > Metazoa > Chordata > Mammalia > Primates > Lepilemuridae > Lepilemur > Lepilemur septentrionalis. Next base: position 45,270 of record CAUYMX010006963.1, on the reverse strand, counting down.
ATGCAGAAGACTGAAACAGGATCCACATCTTTCACCTCTCACAAAAATCAACTCATGCTGGGTAATAGACTTGAACCTTAGGTGTGAAACTATTAGAATTCTGGGAGAAAATGTTGGAAATATTCTTCTAGACATTGGCCTAGGCAAAGAATTTATGAAGAAGACCCCAGAGGCAATCACAGCATCAACAAAAATAAATGGGACCTGATCAAATTAAAAAGCTTCTGCACAGCCAAAGAAACTATCACAAGAGCAAACAAACAGCCTACAGAATGGGAGAAAATTTTCGCAAGCTACACATCCGATAAAGGGCTGATAACTAGAATCTATTTAGAACTCAGGAAAATCAGCAAGAAAAATCAAACAACCCTATCAAAAAGTGGGAAAAGGACATGAACAGAAACTTTCCAAAAGAAGACAGAAGAATAGCCAACAAACATATGAAAAAATGCTCAACATCTCTAATCATCAGGGAAATGCAAATCAAAACCACAATGAGATATCACTTATCTCCAGTGAGAGTGGCCTTTATTAAAAAGTCCCAAAACGATAAATGTTGGTATGGATGCAGAGAGATAGGAACACTCCTACATTGCTGGTGGGACTGTAAACTAGTTCAACCTCTGTGGAAAGCAATATGGAGATACCTTAAAGTGATACAATAGAACTGCCATTTGATCCAGTAATCCCATTACTGGGCATCTACCCCAAAGAACAAAAGACACTCTATAAAAAAGACACCTGCACTCGAATGTTTATAGCAACACAATTCACAATGTCTAAGATATGGAAACAACCCAAGTGCCCCTCAGTACATGAGTGGATTAATAAAATGTGGTATATGTATACCATGGAGTACTATTCAGCTATAAGAAACAACGGTGATATAACACCTCTTGTATTTTCCTGGATACAGCTGGAACCAATTCTACTAAGTGAAGTATCCCAAGAATGGAAAAATAACCACCACATGTACTCACCAGCAAATTGGTATTAACTGATCAACACGTAAGTGTACATATAGGAACAACATTTATCAGGTGTCGGGCAGATGGGAGTGGGGAGGTGGGAATGGGTATATACATACATAATGAGTATGATGCGCACCATCTGGGGGAGGGACATGCTTGAAGCTCTGACCCTGGGGGGGAAGGGGGGGGAAAGACAACACATATAACCTAAACATTTATACCCCCATAATATGCTGAAATAAAAAAAAAGTCAGGATGGAGATTATTTTAGGGGAGGAGGAAGCAGGTAGTGATTGGAACACAGCACTAGGGAACCTTCTGTAAGTCTAGTAATGTTCAATTTCTTCACCTGGGTAATGATGATGTGTTTGCTTTGTCATCATTAATTGAGCTATACATTTGTACTTTGGATACTTTTTGGTAGACATGCTACATTTCTAAAACAAAAAAGTTAAACTGTCATGTTAACATATTGCTTTCCAAAGAATTTACTGTCCAGACTCTAGTTTTGAAAGCTGTGCTTGACTCCTAGTTATCCTTCTAGTTCTAACTAATCATAAAGCATACAAAATAATTCATTTAAACTATGGTAGTAGAAAAGGTGTTTTGCAAGGGACTGAGTTCTGAATACTGGGAAGGAGGCAGAATTACAACTACTGAAGAAGTTAGTGAAAGGCTTAGTATATCCCCCTTGACATCTAAAATGTTATTTGACTTTTAAGTTTGGAATTGAAAATTAATTAGAGAAAACTTAGTAGAAAATCTTAAATTTAAATATAATTAAAATTTTAAATATAGCATTACAACTCCAAATCTCACATATGAAACTATAAGATAGAGCATTATTTCTCAATAGAATGCAGTAACCTTATAAAAATTGACCTAAGTTGAATTCGGTATATGTTAATTATCTTAAACTGTGAGCATTAAGGTAAGTATATGATTTCTTATTTATATAGGAGTATTTACCTTATGGTATTTATTAATGATATTAATAATAAAGCCACCTATATAGCATAGTCACTTAAGACCCAAACCCACTCTTGTATATCTATAAACCATGTCTTCTCTTCCCTGACATTTGGATTTAATTGCTTCAATTTCTCACCACAACCCAGTAAATTGGAACTATAGACCAAATCTTACAAGATAAAATATAACGAGGATAAATCTAAGGTCTTACATTGAGGTTCAAGATGAAGAAAGAGAAAGTAGCATTTACCAACGTAGGTGATAAAGTTTCAGGAAGTTTTATTAACCGAAGATCAAACTTCAGTGGGACCACCCCCTCAGAAGGCTAATATGATTATAGGCTGCATTAATGCAAGTAATGGGAGATAATTAGACTATAACAAGAGGGTTATGTTAAGTTTGTGGCACCATATTTTAAAAGTGACATTGACAAAGTAGAGCTCATCCAAAGGAAAGCACCAGGTTTAGAGGGGTTTTGAAAAATGGATTTATATGGCTGAGGAAACTTGGACTTGATGTCTCGCAGCAACCCTGTAAGGCATGATCTCCGTTTTATGGAAAGGAAATTGAGGCTCACAGCATGTGATTTATTAAAGTGTAACTGAAAAATGGTTGGCTCAGGACTCACATCTCTTGATTCTTAATCTGGTATTCTTTTTCTTTCAAAATATTAGTTTTTAATTTTATTTTTAAAAATATATATTGTGGCTGGGTGTGGTGGCTCACGCCTGTAATCCTAGCACTCTGGGAGGACGAGTCGGGTGGATCGCTCAAGGTCAGAAGTTCGAAACCAGCCTAAGCAAGAGCAAGACCCCCGTCTCTACTAAAAAAAATAGAAAGAAATTAATTGGCCAACTAAAAATATACAGAAAAAATTAGCCGGGCATGTGGCGCATGCCTATAGTCCCAGCTACTCAGCAGGCTGAGGCAGAAGTATTGCTTGAGCCCAGGAGTTTGAGGTTGCTGTGAGCTAGGCTGATGCCACAGCACTCTAGCCTGGGTAACAGAGGGAGGCTCTGTCTCAAAAAAAAAAAAAAAAAAATATATATATATATTTTGATAGGCTAATGGCCAGGCTTTTAAAATATGGAGAAATTTGAAGCTATAAAGAAATAGTTACAGATTAAATAAAAGGAAAGGAAACATTCAGGATAGGAAGAAAATAGTTTGGTTATCAGGATTTCAAGTTAGTCTTACAGAAATGGTTTGTTTGTTTGTTTTACATATTTCTCTCTTTCTCTTTTTCAAGGTTTTTGATTCCAATGAAGAATCTGGGTATCTTGTTCTCACCATAGTTATATCAGGTCATTTCTTCATTTCCCAAGGACAGACACTACTGGTAGGTTTTGTGCATAATAGTTTAATATGCAAATATTTCTATATCTTCTCAGCTTTACATGGATTCTATTTTCAAGCTTCTTCAGTCTCACTGAAATTCATCAAGGTCAACAAATTAAGCATTTATTAAATGTGCAAAAACAGTGGGAAACACAGAAACATACTGAATATTGCTTGCCTTAACGGGGTTTAGGGTTAATTTGGGAATCAAAATGGATCTAATGCTAATAAAGCATTCTTAATTTGGGAGGTTGAGTTGAAGTTAGGCTGGATTTACAGAGACAAGTGTGGAAGGTTTTCCAAATAGGGAAAACAGCATATGCAGAGGGATAGATTTAAGGAAATAGCTAAAAGAAAACAAAAGTATGCTATTATTAATTGATAGAGCCTGCGACAAAACTCTGAATTTATAAAGATGCATGTGTTCTTTATTCTGAATATGTATACATTTTAGGAAATTTTGGAATGAGGAAGAATCACCTTACTTGAAAATTTAGGTTTTATTTGGTATATAGAAACAAAATGAATGAAGAAACAAGACCATTATTAACTTCCAATCAAAGAAATCATACAAGAAAGGAAATATAATGGAAGGTTATTATATCATTTAGGTGTGAATTTCTACATAGATATAAATTCATATAACAAGTATTTAGTGAATATCTACATGGGCATAATTCATTTAATAAATATTGAGTAGTAAGTATATGCTAGGCATTTTTGGGGGTGCTAGGGATATAGCAGTGAACAGCAAAACAAAAATCCCTGTCATGGAGTATCATCATTCCAGTTGGGAGGAACAGTGATAAACAAGTCAAATACATTTACGAGACATTAATTTCTGGTGACTCTCTTACATGTTCTATTATAATATGATGGTGGGATCCCACATATGTGTATTGTGATGATTCATCTTTCCACTTAAATGAAATACAGCTTTATCATTGAATATGAGGTAACCAGAAAAGTCATCTTTGTGTTCCTTGTGACTTTTAAAACTGCAGCACAAGATGTACTGTTTTGCTTTATCTGCCACTGTCAGGGCCTGCGTCAATTTCAAGAGATAAGGTTTCTTCAGCTGCTAATGAAGAATACTTCAGACAGTAGAAGGAGGGATGCCTAGTGTACAGCTAGTTCTCCCTGTTAATATTATGAATCTTTGCTGAATGGTGACATTGATGCAGATTGACTTCCTCAGGCATAGGGACCACCCCATGCTTTGTCTGTGCTCCATCTTTTTGCACCAGTGGTAAATGTTGACAAACTGATAGAGGTTTCTCTGTATCATACATAGAATGATTTTTGCACTTTTAGTTATAAAAACAAGTTTATCAAATTCCAGGATACCCACTACTGAGACATACAATAGCAACTCTACAAATTGGTGCATGTTGCCTATACAGTCATGTGCCTAATAATGATGTTTTGGTCAATGTAGGATGGCATATTTAATGGTGGCCCCATTAGATTATCATGGAGCTGGAAAATTCCTATCACCTAGTGATGTCTTCAAAATCCTGACCCTGTGTAGGCTTGGGCTAGTGTGTATGTTTGTGTCTAAGTGTTTTTTTCTTCTTTTTTTTTTTTGAGACAGAGCTTCCCTCTGTCGCCCTGGCTAGAGTGCAGTGGCGTTATCATAGCTCACTGCAACCTCAGATTCCTGAGCTCAAACAATTCTCCTACCTCAAGCAATTCTCCCTGGCTCCCAAGTAGCTGGGACTACAAATGCACGCCACCACACCTAGCTAATTTTTCTATGTTTTGTAGAGATGGGGTCTCGCTCTTGCTTAGGCTGGTCATGAACTCCTGAGCTAAAACAATTGCCTGCCTTAGCCTCTAATTCTAGTTTTGTCACTAACTGGCATAAATTATTCACATGGCATATTTTAGCATCTTTTAGAAATTTTTTGTTGTGTTTTGTTGTGCATTTTGAAATGTAAGGAGGAAATTAGATTGGAATGTATCTGAAACCCACTTCGTCTCTGCAATTTTATAAGAAAACAAGATTAGGCAAAAAAAAAAAAAGAGAGAAATATAAGTACTAGAGACATTATTATAAATTCTTTTTTGAATAGGGACAGTCTTGAGTAAAAATGAAGCAAAAATGAGGTGATTTAAATGTCAACTAATGTTTTACTTAATAGGGTAACATAGTGAAAAAAGTCTCTCATTGGTATGATGAAAAGTTATTAGCAAATTAAAACAGCAAAGACTTTTGATGCAAATTGCCCTAATTTTTAAAGCACCTGTGATATAAGTTTTCCTGAGAAAGATGACTGGTCCAGAGATTAACGTTGTCAAGCTGTGCCTGTCCAACATGTTCTCTGTTTGTTTTTCTATCGATTAATGATTTGAGTCAAGAAATTACTGGACACTTATATGTGCCACAAACACTGCATTTAGAGGTTTTTAAGATTTACACTATTTAATTCATATTATCAAACATCTCAAAAATAAAGAGAAAAGTGTAAAGGTAACTATTCTTTAATACATACATTACTGTTCATTATACTTGATAGGTAACTTTTTGCTATTATGGTGATGGGCACACTAAAAGCCCTGACGTAAGCATTATATAAGGTATCCAAGTAACAAACACATTTGTACTCCCTCAATATTTTGAAATTACGAAAGGATGAATATTAAATACTGATTAGCTGTTCTAATCTATATTAACAATAGAAATTTATTTATTGGGGGACTTTTTTTCACAATTTAAGATCTCTGAAATCAAAATGGAGACCACACAATAGATGGTGTCTTAGCACTGTGTCATACTTCATTTGACAGTGTGTCTTCTTTTCTTCTTGGTGTTATATAAAATAATGATGCATATTAAAATCAATAGCATCTTAGATTGGATGAAGCAGAGCACTTGCATCTTCCTTGAAATCTATTTTTGCAAATTTTAAAAACAGATAATCTATTAAATGCATGGTAAATTCTCATTTAAAGATTGATTATGAGAACTCTGGCAGGAAGGCTCAGATCTGTGATCACCTTGACCTTATTCTTTCTGTCATTGCCATCCGATGCCAAACATCAGCGATTCCAGGAAGGAACAAGTACCTCCATAATACTGCTTGGATCACTAGGTTCTTCTCATACTTAAATGCTCAGTGTTCTATCCAGTTTGGTCTGAGAAACATTTTAACTGAAAAGATGAAATTAATATTTATAATAATTATAATCATAGAAACTATTGTTTTTTGAAGAGCTAGTAAATGATACTATGCTAGGCAAAACCCCAAGTTTTTGGCTTTTATACTTCACAATAACCTTGCAAAATAAATATTATCAATACCTCTACTTTACAAATGAATGAACTGAGCCATAAAATGTTTAAGTAACTTTTCTGAAGTCCCAGAATGAATGGTTAGTAGAGCCATATTCAAAGCCAGGCCTCTGCCCCTTAACACTCCATGATACTTCCTCTCAGAAACATAAGGGAAATCAAAAAAATAAATAACAAAACTAATAAATAATAGAAAATACTATCTTCTATTAGTAATAGAAAATAATTACCTATTTAGCTTTTACCTCCATGAGGGAATTCTAACGTAGATTATTTAATCAGTAAGCCTTCTTGATTTAAAAAATGAATTTGACTAATGGCAGAGCAATTAAGGTCAGATCCAAGTGATATGGTAGGGTCAACCATCTCTAGAAGTCTATCTCTATGGAAAATTAATGGAAACAAACCTGTAATCAAGGAAGAAGACATGTCCCTCAAGGCTGCCAGGAAAGATGGTCCAATTCTGCTGCTCTAATGGAGAAAGTCAACAAAGGGTAAGGAGCCACCAGCAGAGCTCATTACTTTATGTGTGTCCTCAAAAGCCTTTTGTTTCCTGAGTTTTCCGTGACTTGAGAGGGGGAATTTTCCCTGAGATGGCATGAAATCGAAGGGAGGGAACTCAAAATAGACCACTTGTTCTACCTGGCAAAGTGTCAGATACAAATTTTGTAACTTGCTTATCTTTGTTTAATACATATGATTTTAAAATCTTTAACACAGTAAAAGATGCAGAAGAGGCATTTTTCTTTGCTGCTGTTCGGATATATATGTTAGGGATTTTTTCCTTTTTCTTTTAAAAGTATGTTATTGTTATTTAGATTTGAAAGGAAAACCATGAAGCTCTTGATATTTGAAACAGCTAAAAATAATCAGGCTGCTTCTGCCAGATGACAGAAAGGTCATATTTGTGACGCAAACCTTAAAATTCCATGCAATTCAGACTTCACAAATGGCGGGGTCATTGTAATCAGTGATAAACTTTTATTCAGGCAAAAATATAGAGTAATAAGTCAGGTAGTCCTCCCCAATCTTCTTCAAACACATTGTTACAGTGGACCTTGGCATACAAATCTTTGGGATTTTGGCAAAAAGAATATTTTATATTATTTGTTAGTATATTTAGCCACTTTTCAGTTAAAAAAAAAAGGAAAGAAAATTCATTTAAGCATGAGGAAAAGTTAAAAGCTCTCATTACTCATGAAGCCATTTGTTTTTCAGAAGGATTCCCAATTTAAACTATTGATACATTTGATTTCCAACTTAAATAGCCATAAAGGATTTCTAAAGATTTAAAAAATGTCTAGACTCTGGTTAGGCTGAGTATGTATCATTTTTAGATTGCATTGAAATGTCTGAATTTATTCTGAAATACACTGTCATATGAGAAAGGTATAATACGTGACAGTATACTTGTTTGTTTCACTGTTTATTCCTTATACTTACACGCATATACAGTATCATCTATATAGTTAGTGGACCATTAAAATATTCTGCAGAATGTCAAAACAAAATTCCTGCAGACCATAATTTAAGAAAGCAGAAAATTTTACATGGTCCCCTATTAAGGCAGTGAATGTATTTTTCTGTTCTTTCTATGTAAAAGTGAACTGCTTCTGATTTTCCTTATAGATATATTTTGAGGACTCATTTTCCAGATCAATAACTACATACAAAGTATCACAAGCTATGTGAATCGTTCCAGTAAAGATACCAGATCTAGTATGGTAAATGCAACTAAGGTGAGCATTATAGATGTTTATTGATCATTCTCCATGATTGATCTTGTTTCTGTAGAGGACATGCCAGTGACTTTAACTGAGAAATGGTAGAGATCATGCCTCTGTATTCTTTAAGATTTTGACAATGACACTAATTTATACACTTCTCCCTTAAATTTTATTTTATCTTGATTGGGAGTTGGGAAGGGGTTTTTATAATACAGGAAAAGAACAGATATAACTTTTCTACCAGCTATAACATACACACACTTGGGGGAAAGTGAAACATACACACACACACACACACACAGACACACACATGTATGTATATGAAATAGATAATAGATATAATGACCCACGGGCCACTATGAGATTGGACATATGAGTCATGAAAGTCCTTTTATATGTAATCTATTCCTTCCTAGGACAAGGACTGTATTTTCACATTGGGCTGTACTGAGATATGACTCTGGTTTCTGACCTAGAAGCAAGGCAATGAGGGATGGCAGAAGTGAATCTTGAAGAGGGCAAGCATTGCTCTTTAGGTGACATCTATGTAGTGTATTCCAACAAACAAAAGTGCTACTCTTCTCTAGAAAGCTGTAAAAGCTGTTTCTCTTATCAAGAAGATCCTGGAAATTTGTGGTTTGAAGATTTTCTGGATTCTCCTTCTCATGACTCAGAATCCCACACTTGTCCTATCAGGGTCACAGGATATATGATCCATATACAAAAATCAATTGCATTTCTTTATATAGCAATAAAAAATTAAAATTAAAAAATAGAGCCATTTACAAAGCGTCAAAGAACATGAGATACCTAGATATAGGCGTAACAGAATATGTGTGGGCTCTGTATGTTGAAAACTACAAAACACTATGATAGACAAGATTTAAATAAAAGGAAAACTATATTGTGTTCAAGGACTGGGAAACTAAATATTGTTAAGATACCAATTATTGTTTCGTAATTCTCCTTGTATAAGTCTTTTCTATCTTTTGTTAAATTTACTCCTAGATATTTAATTACTTCATTCATACCTAATCCATTTCTAGAAGGTCCACACAACCTCAGAGTTTTAGAACTTGAAAGAATTTTTATCTTACCAAGTCCATGTATAATAATGAGGGAAAAATATAAGGACAGTTCTAAAAACTACTCCCCCTAAAAAATATTCAAAGAGGATATAGTTAAAGAATAGTGAGCTGTTCCTTTCATCCTCACATCTTTAAAGGGCTGTGCAGGAAAAAATGGTCGCAATGCTAGATCAGGCATTTTTGCACATATTATCCACAGGGAAATCTAAATCTATAACCGTCATCATAAAACGAAACAAGAAGAAAATCAGAAAGGAATGAATGAAGGGCAAGTGATAGCCAAGGGGCTTGCAATAATCAATTATTAAAATGTCTTAAAAGAGCAAAGAAAATGCTTATCAGATCAGTAAAGCACCTTTTAATAAATAATATGATTTGGGTTTAATTAATGGCCTAATTACAGTTTTACCCAATAGGCTTAAATGCTCCAAAGGAACAGTTTGAGTCTCTTTGGTAGATAATCTATGTTTTAAAAAATGTTCTAATTACATATTTGCTTGAGTAAATAATGTGCATTTTACAAAACTGCCTAATGATATATTTATGTGACTATATTTACCCAAATGGCCTCTCATTCTGTACTAATGGAGTTGGGATTACTGTCCCTGGGAGACACAGGAAAATGGGACGGCTTCTACTTTCACCCTAACACCTCTGCTATTCTCATACTGTTCCTGCTCTCTCTAACCCTAAAACATATCACTGAAAGCATATGACATGCTTATTCATCATCAGTTTAAACAGAAAAAAAAAAATCTTCCTCAGCCTTTTGTGTAAACACATTTTGCAGAAAGGGTATAAACTTGAAAAATGAGTATTAATATTATATCATGCACCATTAAAAGCAGATAATGAGACTGTAACCAAGGCAGGACATTCAAGGTTTATGTAGCTGCATAATTTATTTTGTTCTTTATATAGTATCTTACAATGTTTTGCAAAGACTCAGACTCTATGTATTGGAATCAGATTGCTATGACTTAAAGCCACATAATGATCTGTATTAAGAAATAGAAAAGTCACAGAAAAACTGAGTCTAAATTTCCCAGTTTCATGGTGGCAAGTGTCCATTCATATTTTAAGTCATTTTCTTGTGTTTTTAGAGACACAAATCTGGAAAAATTGAACGTATACCTATTCATAAAGTTGCATGAAGGCACCAAAAGTTCCACTTCATAGTTTTCCCATAAAATCTGACTCAACAAACATTTACTGTTTAAAATTAGGTGATACTTCATTCACAAAATAACTAAAAGATTTCTTATAAAATGCATTGAAATATGGCAGTTCCTCAAAAAGTTAAAAATAGAATTACCATATGATCCAGCATTTCCACTTCTGGGTATCTATCCAAAAGAATTCAAAGCAAGATCTTGAAGAGATATTTGCACACTTGTGTTCATAGCAGGATTATTCACTATAGCCAAGAGGTGGAAGCTACCCAAAGTGTCCATTGACAGAGGAATGGGTAATCAAAACGTGGTATATACATGCAGTGGAATATCATTGAGCTTTAGAAAGGAAGGAAATCCTGACACATGCTACAACATGAATGATCCTTGAGAATATTTTGCTACATGAAATAAGCCAGTCACAAAAAGGCAAATGCCGTAGGATTCTACTTATATGAGGTATCTAGAGTAGTCAGATTCATAGAAACAGAAGCAGAGTGGAGGGTTGTCAGGGGCTGGAGCTGACAAGAAAATAGAGGAGCTGTTGTTTTATGGAGTTTCAGTTCTGCAAGATGAAATAGTTCTGGAGATTGGTTGTACAACTACGTGAATGTAATTAACACTACTGAACTGAACACTTAGAAATGGTTAAGACAGTACATTTTAGGCTATGCAGTTTCTACTGCAATAAATTCTTTAAAAAATGCATTGAAATCCTTTAAGACACACTATGTATCATCAATTGTATATAATACATATATTATTTCCTTCATGTTTATTAAGTATTTACTATATAAAGTAGTTCTACAAGTAACACAGAAGTGATTTTCATTCAACTCTGGGTTGCCTCATCAGTCATACTTATGTTTGTGTAGGTATATATCATTCAACTCCCGTACTCATTCTCTCAGATAGGGATGACTGTCCCCATTTTAAAGAACAAGAAGTCAAAGCAAAGGGGTGTTAGAAGACAGAGCAGAAACTTCAACTCAGATTCACAGGTCACAAACTCAACTGGAATCTTTACTCGTTCCTCAGTAATCCATGTAATAAAGACTCAGGATAGAAGGACTAGTCACTGAAATGGCCCCAAATCATTTTTTAGGCACATTTTTTCTGGTGTCCATATCCAAAAGAAAAAAAAAGTTTGACTAGAATTCACTCTCATCCTCTCTTGTTATTAAAACAATTTATCATCATGACAACAAACATTTATTGAGAACTTATTCTGTGGCAAACACTGCATCTCTCCCATGCCCTCTAGGAGAATATGATTCCCTCCACATTTTACAGATGAAGAAACTGAAGCATGGAGAATCTAAGGAATGGACTCACATTCACACTGTTTATAACTACAAGAGCTAGGATCAGGATTCAAATCCAGACCTATCCAATACTTGAGCCACACTCAATCATTAATGTGACTTTCCACTTGGGAGAGGCAAGAATTACAGCCAGCTGGTTGGAAAGGCCTGAAGCCTACAGAAGGTAGAAGGAAAAGATCTGGATATAGAACTCCCACACAATGCACAGAGAGCACCATTACAGAATCATAAACAAGATCCTCCCAGGGTATCAAGCCCTGAGTAGATACAATTTGTTTTGACATTTCAGCTTTTTTGTTCACACTGTCCATATCTCCAGTGGAACGTGATAAGAGTCACACTCCAGACATATGTAGCACTATGGTCAAGCTAACAGCAAAGGAATATGGATTACAGTTGCTAGTAACATATAAGAGTAGAGGCTAGAACCTCTATAGGGTATTCTTGTAAACAAAACTAGGGGAAACCCCATAAAAACACGAGGCACACACTAAGCATGAGTTATAAGTTATATGCCAGAATTTCAGTGTAGATACTCACATAAAGCAAGATTCCTGCTATCTGGCATGGCCCAGGGAAGAAACACAGAATTTATATTTTTAGTCATTCCATGGACAAGGTAAGACAATTTACCAAAACATATACAAAAAAAAAAAATGATAAATCACTGAGACAACAAAGAACAAGAAAAAAAACAGGAAAGCATAAAATTGAGGAATAAGATTAGCATCTCATCCCACGCACTCAGTAATAGCCTACAGACACTAAGCTTCCTAGAGGCCAAAGCAAAGCAGGACACATGACAGGTTACACAAGTCAGTCAAAATCAGATAATTGGGAAAATAGATTCTGCTGATTTTTATATTTAAAATAATTTCTCCTGTGATCCTCATAAACAGGATGCTTTATGCACACAATATTTTCAACATTCCAATAGAGGGTACAGCAGTGAGTTTCACATGACTGTGAATTTCCATTTAAGTCAAGGACAAAGTCCCATGCTTTAAAAATGGAAAAATGGAATACATAACAAACATAATATTAACTGGGCTGATCACAGTGACATCCCTCTTGGATGTTCCAGAAGGATGTTTCCAATAATTGCAGGGACTCAGGGCCCTCATTATGGGCACTAATTGTATTTTACTGTAATTGGGCAAAATTGCTACTTGAGAGTTCAAGCTGATAGAGTGCCAGATTAACTAATTTTCACCTTAATAAATGTCTAATTATTTATTAAAATTTTGAATCCCACTGCTGTTGACGCCCTTATAAATTATTTCTTACTCTGGGCACTACCTCACCACACAGCTCAGTTGATCCCATTGTGCAGACTGAAAGGCTCGTGATTCTGAATCGTGGAGTAAAGATATTTACAGCGTATACCCTAAAGCACTAAAATCCGTTCATTTCTTCCTTCTAATCCAACAGCATCTGAGGCAGCTTGCCTGCAGGAGTGCAGCAGCAGCACCATCTGTTTACTCTGGCCTCGCCTGCCTGGATCAAGTAGAAGATGGAAGGTACTACGCTGAATTTTTCAGAAACTTTGCAGTAATTGAAAAAAAGGAAGGTAATAAAGAAAGAGAGGGAGATGCTGTTTGGCAACTTAATTACACCGGTCACTCCGTGGGCTGCATAATAAAGCTAACACGTACTTTTGAAATAGCACCAAGTTAAGAGCATACCATAATTCCAAGCACTTTGTAGAGGAGCCCATCTACTCAAGTAGTTGTTTATAATTAGTATGTGAAGCTCAGCCCCATAGTCATTTATTATCGAAATTGCCTTAAGGTCATTTACTTCCTTCTCCCCTTTCTAAAAGTAGCAGATGAAATTCATGGGATTAGCCTCTTAGGAACAAATAGGCAGAGATGAAACGCAGCCACGAGTGAATGCCTGGCAGAGCCCAGAAGGGAGGTGCCAAGAGGACATGGGTGGATCATGGGAGAATTGATTGGAAAGATTCTCTGCTCCCAGAAGAGAGCAGGCTGCAATGGTTTCTCTCAAGTTTTATTACACATTAGCAGGACCATATGCTCTGGTCATGTGGGCAGCACCTAGGGGGAGCACATCAACCCTATACTGAAATGGAGACTTGGAAAGTTTCTGTTTAGAAAATGAAACCTAGTAGGACTGCAGAGGCTGCCTCTATCCTCAGCTTCCACAAAATACATTTCTTCACACAGAGTCTATCTGAGTTGGGTTTTTTCCATTCCACGGCCAACAAGAGAAGGAAAAAAATAAAACTTTCTATTGCTCTGAAAAACACAGGAGAAAAGAGTCTATCTTTTGTATATGAGGATGGTGAGTGGTTACAGAGAGAGGAAGAAAGGATAGAAGAGAATGTTCTTTTCCAGACTCGAAATCAATATGTCTTATCAAACCCAAATCAAATTGTATATGGCAAAGTCATTAGACCCAGAGCCTACCTGTTAGGAATGAATATTTGGCCCTAAGATTAAATTCCATTATGTTGCAGAAGCTGAGTTTCTTTCAGCCAACCATAAAAAACATGAGAAGCAAAACTTGATACAGCATCAATACAGTGGAAGATGCAGGAAGCACAGATTCTGCAGGTTTAAATAGGAAACCCCGCAGTTTGCTGTGTCCCTGCTCAGAACTACACCATTTTTGGCAATCCTGGATTGTAAAATTTAGAGTTGAAGCAAGCCTTATTTGCCTGGTCCCCTCCCTCGCCCCCTGCCCTTTGCTCAGGGTCCCCCCATAGCTGCCACTGTGCTGTCACAAAGCTACTCACAGCTCGCCTGTTTTGAAGCCCATCCTCTCAAACTGCTCTTCCTGGCATTACCCCATACTCCAGTCTTTCCTGGCTCCTTTCTCATCATCAAACCTTGCTGTTTAGTTTGCTACTTTCTCAGGAACTTGGTGACAAATGAGAGAATTTGATTAAATATTGAGATAAAATGCAAATGTGTTACACCATCTAGCAAGCAGAGTTATAGTTAACAGAGGCGTCGATGCCTTAACTTATGGAAGAGCCTACTGGTAGAATTTCAGGAAACATGGCAGCATGGAAGGAAAACTCTCTGTAAAGTAGTGTCTCCCGCCTATTCCAGCAAATCACTCTTTATCAGTTATGATGGTTTTGGCTGCAAGTAATGAAATCTCTAACTCAAATGGCCAAAATAATATTTATTATCTCATGTAAGAAGTCCCAAGCACTAACAAGGCTGTCCTATCTCTCTCCTCTGCCCACTTCAGCATGTCCCCAACCTTGTCCCAGGCAAAGCCCTCTTCTGTTGGCAAGATACCCACCATAGTTCCAGGCATCCTACATATACACAACCAAGTCCAGAATAAAAGTAGATATCTCATCTTAGAGATCATTATTTATCAGAGAGATGTTTTATATTGCCCGCCAGCAATCTTCTCACATATCACTGGCCAGAATAAGTTTATATACTCATTCCTAACCCAATCATTGCTACAGGTGATGCATTAATTATGCCTAGGTTAGACTACTCAGACTTTATCTTATAGTCACTTAAGAGGGGGCAGAATTCTCAAACAAAACTGAGATTCTTTACTTATGGAGCCCAGTAGAACTTAAATGTTAATCTGCTCTTGTATCTTTACTGTACTTCGGTTTAAATTCAGTTATTATATCCTTCTTCTGCCAAAGGCCTTGTTACTTTGAGCTTTATGGATTGTAGTATAAGAAAAAGAAGCAACAGAAAAGAAGAATTAGAAGACAAACAGTAGAGTCTGAATTTTGTAGAGTCCAGAAGATTTTATTACATGATTGCCAGTTTCTCATAACCATTGACCTTCCATAGTAACTCAAAACCCAGAAGTAAGTGGCTGTCTTAGACCACAGAAATCAAATTAGGAGCAAGTGGGTACAAACTTAAACAAGGGCCACCATGTTGGTGATGTAGGAATTGGAAATGATATTTTAGACAATGCTGACAAGTCAAAACCACCAATAACAAACAATGAAGGTGATATTTTTCTGGAAGTTGACAAAGCCAGACAAAAATGCAACTTAAGCCTTCATTTCATTGATCCAGAGTCACTGCTCTAAATATCAGCTCCACCTTTAAGTGGATTCAAATGACTAAAAGGTAAAGCAAAACCTGGAGCTTTTTCTGAAAAGTTTCATGGGCACACCTGGCTAGAGACAGGATCTCTGGCTCACATCTATCTGCTAAACAACCTCATAAAACTATGAGGTTCTATTACACGGCTTTTCACAGAATGGCTTATACTATGAAGAGTATTGCCTAAACTTATTTTAAATAAGGACAAGGTCATCTTCATCTTTGTTGTACTTCCTAATGCTTGAAAAAGTGCTAATTAGTAGCTATTAATCTAAATTTATTGAAAAACAATGGTTTGGTTTGAAAAACTAGAAAATAACTGAATTTAAAGTATGCTCTATTTAACAATAGAGGGAAAGGATGTGTCTAGAAAGTTTCTTTAAAATATGTTAAAACAGAAAGTTTAAATGATTACAGTTTAAGGATTAAACATCAATCCCTAACTGATTTAAAAAAACTACAGTTGCCAGAATAAAAGCTGTAAAATAATATTTACTATAATGAAAAATTAAGACACATTAGCACATCAGCAATTTTAAATGAAAAGTTCGCTTCCTTAAACCAAGTTTCTTCTGCAAACATATCTTAATACACTAGTATGAGTCAAATGGGATCTTCCCCATGAGCCAACACTGGAGCTTTGGCTTGACAACCCTTCACAATAGCCAGGAGCCAAAGGAGAAAACCAAAACACCTGTGCTATTCTCATAGCACCACTGCTTGTCCAGGTAACCAAGTGATATAAAGCAAAACCTGTGGCCAATAGAACACAGTGTGTTTTACTCAGTGGATTTTTAAACAATCACATCCTGTTGGATGGATAAGTATTCATCCTTTCCTACTCATTTTAACAGGCAATTTTGTCCCCTATAAAATCCAAGTGTAATATTGACTTGTAATCATATTCCTATAAGTGAACATCACCAAACAGCTAACACTTGACTTTACCTTTCCTTGAAGAACAGCCGTAACCAATGTTTGCCCTTCCTGTAAGCCATGTTTGGCAGGCACCTGTATTGAACCATATGTAAGGCATAAAACTACCTCTCTTTGCTTCAGCCTGCCATAGTGCTTGAAATTATAACCATTAGTATCATTCAAATATTTCAGTTAAACAACCAATGAGCACTCACTATATGAGGAAAGTACACTGATTAATTTGGGGGAAATCAAAAAATTATTAGACACAAACTCTGTTTTATAAAATATATAATGCATTGTAAGAAAGGATGAAATTGCAAATAACTCTAATTCAGTATACGCCAAAAGAAGAGAACAAACATATCCAATAGAGGATCAAACTAGATAAGATGTAATCTAATCGAGGCAATTGGGAAAATCTTTGTAGACAAGAAAACATGTGCAAAGCACCTTAAAAGACAGATTTTTAACAGAAGAGACAGTGATCGTATACAAACAGAACAGGCACATGAGCAAAAAGCATAGGGACCTCTCGTTTATACATTTCTTTCAAAATGGGTAATCCAAAATGGGCAAAACAGTAACCAAAAGACACTGCAGTGAACAACTAGCGGACAACAGGGTTCAGAGAAAATAGATAATTGACAGGGAGATTTTGATGGTCAAGAGAAGGCTTTGAAAGGTCCAGAACATGTGGTTCAACAGGAAGCTCCTGAAGTTTCTAGAGGCATAATGGGATCATGGGACAATGAGATGGAGATGCCAAAATTAGTTTTGCCTTCCTTACCGTGTATTCTTGGGCAGTTTCTAACCTCAGTGTGCCTTAATTGGCTTTGACAAAGCAAAAAGAAAATAAATTCAATGATGCACTTTGCTCAAGAACATGGAATCTATATTGAGGCCAACCTTAGGGGAAACAGGAAATCAGAGTGAAGGTTACAGCTCTGACAAGGACCTAGGCTGAATGTACTTTCATTCCTTTCTAGGTCACACTGACGTGAAGCCCAGAGACAGCTTTGAAATCTGCTGAGGAAGCCAGCACGTGCCAGGATGGAATGAATTCCACACCCTTTGCTTTAAGTAGCAAAGAGCTCTCATCAGAAAAGTGCTTTCAACAAAACACTACTTAGCTTCATCATTCTTAAAATTCTACAAAAGCCTTTTGATAGCCATAAACAGGTAAGAAAACAATGAAATGACAACAGATAAATATGCTATGGGTATAAATACTAAATTTGAGAAGAAATACTAATAGACAAAAAGTTCTACTAATTAATAATGAAAAAAGAAGAGCCAATTAGGAAAACTGGGTACCATTTTTCACTTACTAAATTAGCAATTAAAAAGTTACAATATCCTATTTGATAACAGTATACTAAACCTCTTTCTTATGGGTCTGGGACATTAGATACAATTATGAGGCTTTGACTCAGTAATGCTATCTCTAGGAATTTATTTTAAGGAAATATATTCTGTTTGACAGATCATGTTCACATTGTAATTATTTCTAATAATGAAAAATTACAAATAATATAAACCAAGGCAAATGATCAAATGCTCTGTTTTATAATTAAAATAGTAACTTGAAAACTCTGTGGAACAGAGGAAATGCTTATGAAATAAATCAGGATATGAAATTAGATGTATATGATAATCACAACAGTGTATAGCATGCATAGTGATAGTGTCTTAAAGAAAATATAAAGTAACAATACTTGTTTTATTTGGATATTAAAAATTACTTTTTCTTCTTTTTCCTGCATTTTCTCTACTATTGACATGTTACTATAATAATATAAAAAAATATTTTTAAACATTCTCCTTATTCCTGAATTTCTAAATACTGTTTGATTTCAATGAAATGCTTTTACCACAATATTTATTTCAAATACCTGGACGTTTTTCATTGGTCCCATTCAGTTTTGCCAACAAAGCAGCAATTGTTACATAAGAAATAGCACTTGGGAATGAGTCCTCATTCCCAGCACGAGCAGAGAATCCAGTAGTTACTCACCATGCCAGTTCCACTCTTGATAATACACCTTCAAATCCCACACACTTTTCTGCACTCATGTGCCACATAAAGAGATTTTGGTCAACAATAGACCACTTACCATATACATTGGTCGTCCCATAAGATTACAATGGATCTGAAAAATTCCTATCACCTAGTGATGTCCTGATTCTGACCCTGTTTAGGCCTACGCTAATGTGTATGCTAGTATCTTAGTTTTTAACAAAAAAGTTTTAAAAAAATTTTTTTTTAATTTAAAAATAGGAAAAATCTTATAGAATAAAGATATAAAGAAAGAAAATATTTTTGTATAGCTGTACAATGTGTCTGTGTTCTAAGCTAAGTGTTATTACAAAACAGTCAAAAAGCTAACAAAACTTTTAAAGTTTATAAAGTTAAAATGTTACAAGAAGGTTAATATATTACTGAAGAAAAAAATTTATAAATTTAGTGTAGCCTACATGTACATTGTTTATAAAGTCTACAGTATTGTACAGTAATTCCCTAAGCCCTCACCACTCACTCACTGACCACCCAGAGCAACTTACAGTCCTGCAAGCTCCATTCATGGCAAATGCCCTAAAACTGTGTACCCTTCTTTAACTTTTATTTTGTATTTTTACTATACCTTTTATATGTTTAGATACCCCAATATTTATCATTGTGTTACAGTTGCCTACAGTATTCAGTATAGTAACATGCTGTACTGGTTTGTAGCCTAGGAGCAATAGGTTGTACCATCTAGGTAAGTTCCCTCTGATGTTTGCACAAAGATGAATTCGCATTAACAATGCATATCTTAGAACATATTCCCATCATTAAGCAACGCATTACTGTGTATTAGAGAGTGCTCCACAAGATTTGCAAATCTTAGGCTTTGTATAGCACCTGTTGTTAACTTAAAAAGGTACAGATTCCAGGTTCCTGTATTGTCTCAACTCTGTAATTCAATGAACGTAGTCAAGTCACCTAATTTCTGTTCCATTGCCTATGAAATATATAAAAGATTATCTCATGTTAAGTAAAACATATAATGAATTTTTTAAAAAAACTGTAATACAGTAATGCCTGGCATTAGAATCCTTCTTTGTTTTAGAAAAATGCCTCATTGTGATAGAAAGTGAGGCCTTGAAGATACTGTAGTTACTTAAAGAGCTCTCCATAGGAAAAGTAGAGGAGTTTTCATTTTTATTTCGATCTGGTGAGTTACAAGGAAGATAAGAAGGGAGAAAGGGGAACTGGCAGGGTGGTAAAAAGCTGCTGTGTCATTGGAGGGGAGCGTCAGCGCCTAGGGAGAAATCCCTGGTGATGATGTGGGAAGAAGACAGTACAGACTGTGGCGTGGTTAGCGCTGCGCTTTGCGACCACGCCCTGCCACAGACGCACATTAAGAGACAGTTCTGCTATCTGCGGCAGTCTTACATGTGTGACTGCTGTGAGGGGCCTCACTGAATTGGATGTGAAGGATTTAGCAAGGAGTACACACACCCAGCAGTGACAGAAAACTGAGAATAAAGTGACCAGCAAAGAGTAAGTGCCCAGGGAGTCGGGAAAAATCTTAGGAAGAGCTTCAGACCTCCACGATTCTTGGAACAAGGTTTCAATTAATCTTAAAAGTCCACAGACTCCCAGCTGACTTCCATGGCAGACAAGTTAATGGCAGAGCAAAATCCAAAATTGAGGCCTTCTGACCCTAGGTCAGATCTTGTGCTACAATTTCATGCTGCCTCTCAATTCCATTTCCTATTCATATCTGTTCTAAAAAGCTGTATAAAACATACCAATTATGGAACAAAAGAGATAGATAATAGGGAGAAAACAGAGAAATGCTCATTAAACTTTTCAGGTTCTAAAGGAGCCTTCAAACATCTACTAAAGAATGAACTATTAAATAGAAATTAAAATGGCAAAGAGATTATAAAGTAGGCTTTTTATTGCATTTGCTCTTCCTTCCTTTCTCTCTCTTTTTTGTCTTTCTTTTTACTAATCATTTGCTGTTACATGGGAGATGCCAAGTTTCCCAAGCTCCAAATCCAGTATCAGTTGGAAGACTATGGGAGCCTTAGCTATCCCACTATTTCTTGATTCATAAGCAAAGAGCCACGATATACAAGAAAGCATCTGGGACAGTGAGAAGCTGCTGCAGCTTTTTGTGCCATTTCTTGCATACGTCCTCACTCGAGTCCCACTCTCCAACTCCCCAGGCTCTCCAATATTCCGACTTGGAGAAAGAGTTGGGAGAAGAGAGGCCAGCATCCTCCTCTAACACCAATCTGGTGTTGAGGAGAAGCTGTGACAAAAGACTAGATCTCTGGGAACAACCAAAAAGAAAGGAGATTTTTACGTGAAGTCCTTCCTCTAAAGTAACAACCGGTGAAATCAGTGAGCTTGCATTGAGAAATGAACAATAGCGCAGCCTGCCAAAGGCAGTTACTGCTGATGGAGGATGACAGACAAATCCGCACCTTATTTCTATCCTGTTCTTTTCCCACAATGTCATCAATCTCCCCGTTGCCTATAAGGCAGCAAATGTCTCTAAGAGCAGCACCAAGCATGACAGGCAGCTGAAACCCACTCTCCCAGCTACGTTTTCTCCACCTAAGGTTTGGCACAGGTTGCTGTTTGGGAAAAGTTTGTACGTTATTTCACCTACCTGTAAGGGAACATGCATTTGTATAGGCGACAGGTTTCTTAGGCCAAACTAAGATGACTGCCACAGTGTTTTTTCCGGCCCATCTTCCGGGAAGGTGTGAGTCAGCACACTTATGTAACCAAGGTGTTATCTCCTGTGTGATAACTGTGTGACATCTCCATGTGACCACGCTTTCCCAGGCACGTTGCCACTATTGTTCAGAGCCATATGTAACGCTCGCCATGTTGTCGGCCATGCTCTTCACGGCTGCTGTAGCCCCCAACAATAAAGAGCATGTCTCACCTGCCCGCTGCCACTCGCCTTTTCCTCCAATTTCTGAAGCCTGCACCACAGCACACGCTAGCCAGAGAGCTTTCTCCTCACACGATCACAGTGGAGAACTTTAATTTCAGTGGTTTCTTACGTCTGAGTAAAGTGTGGTCCATGGAGCAGCAGCATTGCCTTCACCTGGGAACTTGTTAGAACTCAGGCCTCATGCTGAACCAGAATCTGCATTTTAACAAGATCCCAGGATGACTTTCATGCACATTAAAGTTTGAGACGAGGTGCTTTAACAAAACAGAGAGTGATGCACCTTAGCAACCTAAAAATTGCCATGTGTGCCACCACTTCCTGTGGTATTCTGAAAGAAGCCAGGGATTTGCAGTAGCTGTTCCTAGTTTTGACACCTGTGCTCATCACGTAGCAGCTGTGTGTCATTGTGCAAATTACCTAACATCTCTGGCTTTCAGTTTCCCCATATGTTAAGCAAAACTTATCTCTACAAAGCTGTAAGGATTAAATGAAACAAGGCATCTAAAATATATAATCCAGTGACTGGGCCATACTAGATGGATATTTGAAATTGTCAACTCAAAATAAGAGAAGAGACTATGAAAACTAATTGTCAATTACCTACTTTGCCTCGATGAGCCCAGCTTCAGCTAATACTTGAAGTTGATAAATGTAACCTTTTTTCATCTGCATTCCTTTATTAAGGAGCTCACCTTCCTTTATATAAAGGATCAACTATCCAAAAACATTTCTCCTAGCAGACGTCCATTGAACTTGAGATTAATTACTAAGTGTTTTGCTATTTATATTGTTTTGCTTGTTTTGCTCAGTTCTCTTTCCTTTAATCAAGAATCTTCAAGAACAAAATTACATAGCACTGGAACATCAATGATGCACACTAATACACCATCTGATGGCAACATATCATGTTCTCAAGACACTACAAGAGAAGGTAAACTATGATATCAGTTTCATAGCCCTTAAGCAAAGAAGAGATTAATTCTTAATTTACAAAATATGTACTGAGCACTGATTGTGCTCAGAATTATGATAGGAATTGGAGATAAGACAAAAAATAAACAGTCTTTGCCCTCGAAAAACTTAGTCTATAAAAAGGTAATACATTACGTGCTACGGAGAAAGGAAACATGGAATTTGGGGACTCATTGGAGGGGCATCTAAACTATACTTTTAGGGAATGGAAAGAATATTCTAGGAATACCTCCTAGTGAAGTCTCATTTAATGTAAGAAAGTATAAGCAAACTGTTTATGAGCCTATCAGATTGTGCAAATTAAATAACCTGTCCATGTTTCCCTTTACACGTCAGTATCATAGAAGTAACATTAGTACCTACATCATAGATTAGTGGTAATAATGAAATTTTAATTATGTATCTCAAGCTGCTGCTCAGTACACAATTGCTAGTTTAGTTCTTCCCTTTTGCATGAACTGGTGTAAGAATAGTTATCCTATTTCTTGCCAGAATTTTTATGTGAAGCAGAGAGGTCGAGATTATGATAGATTACTGTTATAGTCCCTGATATAGTCCCTGTTATATATATCTATATATATAAAATTATGTGTCTATATATACACACTTCAAATTATGTATACACACAAACGCACACACACGCACTTATGGAAAACCCTTACAGTAAAATAAAAAGAGGACGAAATGTTGACATGGGCAAATAAGCAAAAGCTTCTGAGAAAAGCAGACCTCGAAGATGCCTCAAAATGAACCTGTCCAATAGCAAACTGTAAGCACCACCAAACATTCCTCCAGCATTCTTCATCTACAGATGAAGACACTCCCCAGCCACAGCCAAGGTAGCAACACAGGAGCCGTCCTCGAGATCTCCTCCTGCCTCGTGCCCACATCACACTCACCGCTGGACGACTTTGTCTCCTAACTATCTCAAAAACAACCACCTCAACTTGATTCTCTTCTTCACAACGTACATCTGGCCATGTGGACCTCAGTTCTGGACACAATGTTTGGTATCTAGTACAATTACAATAAAAACTTGCTCAATTAATGAATTCATAATTAAATGGAGATCAAGAAGGTACAGCCATAAGAAAAAGAAAAAATATTTTTTGAATTTGTGGTTTAGGAAGTACCAAACTTCAATCCATTGACTTTCTGTGTAAATTTTTTGGTTTGATGATAGGAAAAAAAACTTACAAATAAATACATGGTGATATCTCTAATAAAGAAGAGAACTGATTAAAACATAACATCAAAACCTCATATTTGGAAGTAGAAATAGTAAATAAGACAGAGGGATGTCTTTAGAACAAGGGTCAGCAAACAAAGGCCAGCATGCCAAATCCGGTTTTTCTTCTGTTGGAATGCAGCCATGCCCATTCTTTTACTATTGGTTAGAGCTGCTTCCACGCTACAAGAGCAGGACAGAATAGTTTCAACAGAGACTACAGAGCGCACAAGCACAAGCCTAAAATATGTACTGTCTGGCCCTTTACAGAAAAAACTCAGCAACCCCTGCTTTAGAAGATTAGAAACAAGACCGCTGTCATTTTATTAAAAGGCATATATTTTTGTAGGTAACACTAATTGTGACAGAAAATTAGGTACTATGTGTTTCAGAAGTTTGTGAAAGAGATTAGAAAAACAGGGAGACTAAAGGCAGTGTTTGAGTTAAGGCCTTGTAGTGGGCTGAATGATGGCCCCACAGATAATCAGGTCCTAATCCCTGAACCAGTACATGTTACCTTATTTGTATAATAAAAAGAGTCTTTGAAGACAGATGTGATTACATCTGTAATCGTGAGATGAGATTATCCTAGATCATCTGGGCAGGCCCTAAATGCCATCATAGGTGTTTATATAAGATTTGCCACACACAGAGGACAGTGCATGGTGAAGACAGAAGCAGAGATTGGAGTGACACAATCATAAACCAAGAAGACCAACGATTACCAACAGCCACCAGAGGCTGGAAGATGCAAGTTAAGGATTCTCCCCCAGAGCCTCCAGAGTGAGCTTGGTCTGCCTGTCATCTGGATTTTGAAATTCTAACCTCCAGAACTTTGAGGGAATATGTTTTTCTGTTTTTTTGTTTTATACTAACAATTTTTTAAAAAATTTTTACAGCACCCATAGGAAACTAATATACACAATTTAGTGTATACACAATTTGAGAGGAACAATTGGGCCCATCTGTGCTCAAAGAAGGCAGAGAGTGAAATATGATTTCATCACAATATTTAAAGTACCTAAAAGTTCGTACTTGGTCCTTTTCAGTTTTGCCAAAGAAACTGTTGGATTAAAAAGTAGCACTTAGCAATGAGTTCTATTTCCCCATTCTACTTGAGCAGGATTGGGGAGTGATTCACCATACCTGTTCCACTTTCAGCAACACACCTTCAAATCCAAGGCATTTTCCTTTTCATTTTATGTTAACCTGACTGTGCCTCCACAAATATGATTTGCAAACCTTACGCTTTTTGAGCACCTATTATGAATTTTAAAATGTAGGCAAACTCAGAAAGAGGTTTTGGTGTTAACCCTGCCACCAAACAATTTTATGAGCTTAGTTGAGACCCTTAATTTCTGGTTCATCAGAATGAGGAAGGAAAGAAGGAAGGAAGGAAGGAAGGAAGGAAGGAAGGAAGGAAGGAAGGAAGGAAGGAAGGAAGGAAGGAAGGAAGGAAGGAAGGAGGGAGGGAAGGAAGGAGGGGAAAGTAAGAGATTATTTCATGTTATCTGACACATGTAATGAGATTAGAAAAAAATTATAGTAATACCTGGCATCATAAGTCTTCTTTGTAAGGAAAATACCTTTGCTTGAGAAAAATACCTCACTGTGAAAGAAAGTGAGACCATGAAGGCATCAGAGATAAAGTGCTTTATCTAAGAAAATCCAAAAAGTTTTTATTTTTGATCTGGTGAGTAAGAAGGAAGGAAAAGAAAGTGAAGAGAAAAGATAGAATGGGGAGTTGGAGCTGGAGATCTGAGCAGGTTGAAGGGAAAATATCTGCTGTCCAATGAGAGCAACAAACATCCAGCTTCAAGCTATCTTAGTCCAGGTCACCAGCCCACAGTAACAGGTACCCTCAGGCTTATTCTTCTGACCTTCCTCTCATCACACTAAAAAGAAGAAATTAGGTTTTTATCATATCCACCTATGGAGCAGCTAATGTTGAGGGTCCAAACTTAAATGATAAGAAACATTAGCTGATAAAACCCGGACAGTTGGGCTCAAAGGCCCCACTCCTCCTTTCATAGGACTGAAATTTCTTGAATTGAAAAGAGCATACATTTTTATATTAAACAATTCAGTATTAAGGGGGAAAATGCAAATGAGTTTCAAACCATAATCCTTCAATAAGTAAGTGCTGTTGTTTGATATAGAAAGGAAGTGCTAGGGTACATGGCACGACTAGAGAGAGGAAGGGGCTTCCTCAGAAGCGAGTACAGCACATCAAGGGAGGAGAGTGGGCTGACGACTTCACACTGTGCCTAAATCCATCCCTATCTACAAGTAGGCAGGGCAGAAAGCAGCCACCAGACATGCATTTGGAAAATACTTGCAGAATGGGCCAACTTCTCACCACTTCCACTTCCACTGTCTCTGCTGGACTCAGCTATCGTGTCACCACTGGCCATTCCTAACATTCTTAATGTTGCCACTAGAGGGATATTTACCTATGTCAAATCATGCTATTCCTCCATTCAGAATCCTGAAAAGATATCCCACCTGACTCAGAGCAAAAGCTAAAGTACTCAGAGTGGCTTATGCAGCCCTCTCTGACCCCATCTCCTCCTTCTTTCCACCTCCATTCTCTCGGCATCAGGCACACTGGCCTCCTTATTATTTTTCAGGCCTCCTTCCTTAGCCACAACCTCAGCCCCAGTCATCACTTCTCTCTGCAACTTCCTCCCCACCCACTTCACCCCACCATATCCACTGGTTACTTCTCTTATTTCCTTTGAGTTCTGTATTTCAATCTCATCTAGTCAATGAGGCTTTTCCTGACCACCCACATTAAGGATCCTTCTCCTCTCCACCCCCTGCATTTCTAATTCCCTTCACCCACTCTAGTTTTCTTTATTTTATAGCATTTATCATTTTCTAAATTATATAATTCATTAATTATATTTATTCACTTAATTTATTAATTATATTTATTCACTATCTCCCTCTATCTTTGACTCCTGGGAATATAAAACTCTATGAGGTCAGGGATTTTTGCTTTATTCACTGATGTCTACTATGCCTGGCACTTAGGGAGTGCTCAAAAAATATTTAATCATGAAAGAAGGTAAAACAGAAAACTATTTTCTATAATTAATTTTTAACACAGAAGGATGCAATAAGGAAATATCTTTTATTAAGGACCACTGTGCATCCTTGTGCTATGAAACTAGCTTCAATAAGAATTCATTTATTTAGCAAATATTCGATGAGGGCCTACTCTATGCCAGGTACTGTTCCTGGTTGTGAGGCTACAATATTTGGGTAAAAATGCACTCAAGGAGGTTGAATTCTATCTATGAGACACAGCAAAAGCATTCCTCAGGGGAAATTTATAGCCTTAAATGCCTACATCAAAAAGACGGAAAGGGCTGGGAGCAGTGGCTCACACCTGTAATCCTAGCACTCTGGAAGACTGAGGTGGGTGGATCGTTTGAGCTCAGGAGTTTAAGACCAGCCTGAGCAAGAGCAAGACCCCATCTCTACTAAAAATAGAAAAAAATTTGCTGGACAACTAAAATTAGCCAGTCATGGTGCTACATGCCTATAGTCCCAGGTACTCAGGAGGCTGAGGGAGAAGGATGGCTTGAGCCCAGGAGTTTGAGGTTGCTGTGAGCTAGGCTGACACCACCACACTCTAACCCAGGCAACTAGACAGAGTGAGATTCTGTCTCCAAAAAAAAAAAAAGAAAAAAAAGACAGAAAGATCACAAATTAACAACCTAATGTCACATCTCAAAGAACTAGAAAAAGAAAAACAAACCAAACCCAAAGCCAGCAGAAGAAAAGAAATAATGAAGGTCAGAACAGAACTAAATGAATTGAAAAACAAACAAACAAACAAAAAACCAAGGATTAATAAAACAAAAAGTTGGTTCTTTGAAAAGATAAACAAAATCAACAGACCTCTTGTTAGATTAACCAAGAGCAGAAGAGAAAGGGCCCAAATAAATTCAATCAGAAATGAAAAAGGTGACTTTACAACTGATACCACAGAAATACAAAACATCATCCACGAATACTACATAAATCTCTATGTACACCAACTAGAGAATATAGTTAGAAATGGACAAGTTCGTGAAAACACAATCTCCCAAGACTGAAGAAATAGAACTCCTGAACACACCAATAACAGTGATGTCAAAACAGTTATAAAAAAACCTCCCTCCCCCCCCCAAAAAAACCCTGGACCAGATGGATTCACAGCCAAATTCTATCAGATCTACAAAGAAGAGCTGGTACCCATAATATAGAAATTATTCCATAAAATTGAGAAGGAAGGAATCCTTCCCAATTCATTCTACCAAGCCAGTATCACCTTGATATCAAAGCCAGGAGAGGATTCAAGAAAAAAAGAAAACTACAAACCAATATGCCTTATTAATAAATGCAAAAATCCTCAATAAAATACTAGCAAATCAAATTCAATAGCACAGCAAAAAAATAATCCACCAAGACTAAGGGGGCTTCATCCTAAGGGTACAAAATGGGCAAAAGACATCAACAGAAACTTCTCAGAAGAAGAAAGACAGATGGCCAAAAAACATATGAAAAAATATTCAATATCATTAATCATCAGAAAAATGCAAATTAAAACCACAAGTAGATATCACCTTACCCAGTTAGAGTGGCTTTTATTAAAAAGCACAAAAACAACAGATGTTGGCATTGATGCAGAGAAAAAGGATTGCTTATATGCTATTGGTGGTACTGCAAATTAGTATGACCTCTATGGAAAACAGCATGGAGATTCCTCAAAGAACTAAAAGTAGACCTACTATTCAATCCAGCAATACCACTATTGGGTAACTACCCAAAGGAAAAGAAGACTTTTCATCAAAAAGACCCCTGTACTCAAATGTTTACTGCAGCACAATTCACAATTGCAAAGATGTGGAATCAACCCAATGCCCATCAATTTAAAGATGGATTAATAAAATGTGGTATATGTATACCATGGAGTACTACTCAGCCATAAAAAATGAATTAATAGCTTTTGCAATAATATGGATGGAACTGGAGACCATTCTCCTAAGTGAAATATCTCAAGAATGGAAAAGCAAACACCACATGTACTCATTATTAAATTGGAACTAGCTGATGAAAACACATGTGCACAAAGGGAAGTAAAACTCAGCGGAAATCAAGCAGAGGGGAGGGGACGCAGGGGAGGAGCAAAACCCTACCTAATGGGTACAAGGAACACCGTTTGGGTGATGGGCACACCTATAGCCAAGATTCAAGCATTACAAAAGTGACCTATGTAACCTAAAACATTTGTACCCCTTTAATATTTTGAAATGAAAAGAAGAAAGGAGGTTGAATTCTATTGGGTAAGGTAGAAAATTAAGACAAATATGTAAAATATTTAGAATGTTAGATGATCTTAAATGCTAAGTAGATAAATAAGGCAGGCAAAAAGGCTAAAACAGATGATTATACTTTTTAAGAAAGAAATGAGATTGTTTATTATAACAAAAGTGCTTAGAAAAGTGTAAGACCATAGTTGAAATTTTCATATCACTTAAGAAGTTGTATTTTTCCTATGTTTTGATTTTATCCAGAGCAAGTTATGGAAAATGTGTCATAGAACTCTCACGAACTCACTGTCTAAATGACTATGGATCAGCTTCATGCTTGCCACAGACTCTTGCTTCAAACCCACGGAGAGTGCCATCCTTCCTACAGGCAGATGGTGCATGATCACCAAGCAGGTGCAACATGCAGGACCTCCTGTGCATTCAACGGTTCCCACGCTCTCTGGCAACCTCACAATGGCAGCAGAATGTGAGAGGCATGGCAGTGTAGCCCCACCAGCTCAGTCCTACCACTCCAGCTACTCCTGTGGCATTTCACGCTCTTAGATAGGGGTGAAACTCCAAATCACTTCACTCATGTGAGAGCATCATTTAGTTACAGCATTCAAGTCTATTGATTTGTTGCCTTAGGCTCCCTTGAAAGAAATAATAAATGCTATACACAGCAAATCAATTGTGAGAATTCTGGGTTAATCATGTATATACCTTCGAAACCACTCAACCTTCTTTCCAACTTGCTCGCTAAGCCCGCATTCCCCTCATTTCCAGTATTCACCAAGATTCTTGGCCCTTCTCTCTTTGAAATTATGTGCAGCCACACGTGACTGACTTTGGCTGATGAATGTGACCAGAAGTGATGTGTATCACTTTCTGATTGAAGCATTTAAGAGTTGTGTTCACCTGTTCCCTTCCACTATCACAGCAAACCCTGAACATCATGGTGAGAGGGAGACATCGTAAGATCATGAAGTCTTTGTCAGTATGAGCCCCTAAATAACTACAATGCAATTATCCCTCGGCATGTAGTATGAGCAAGAAGTAACCTTTTATTTTAAGCCACCCACACGCTTGGGTTGTTTGTTACCATAACATAGTTTATCCTTACTAATGTCCCAAGTAAAGCCACAACAATCCTGTTTGTGAGCACCCAGCAGTCTTTTCTCCATTTAGGAACAACAGTAATAAGGAATGCAGTGTGTCTAATGATGAGAGATTAAGTTGTCTTAAAAAGATGAGGGGATTTACACTCACATATGAAAGAGTTGAAATGCCTGTTATCTATCCTGGGACCCTGATTTTTAGAGAAGGTTACTTTGAGAATCAATATAGAATGCCTCTGAAATATCTTCTGTCACAGACCTGGAGAATGTATTTCAAAATTCTCAAGAAAGTGGGAGCCTGATCTAAAAGTTTAATTAAAAAAAAAAATTTGTAACAATGGAAGCCTCTGAGTAATAGAGCACAAAATTAAACCAGAAAAATTTTATTGGTGCACTTTGTTGCTTCAACAGCTTTTACAGCGACTGTGGAAGCAACGACAATGACAGGGAGAACATGAGGTCCATCATCCACGGCAACGGGAAGAGCACTGATGCTCGTGTGCATGGCAGCAACATCCTTATGAAATTGGCAGGGACAGGATGCCAACCATGAACACCATCCACAGCAGCACAGAGATAACACTGGAGCACACAGCAGAATTTTATTTGTTCTAAGAAGGACTGATAAACTATAAGGTACTGGTTGTGATGGGGTCAGGGAGGTAAGGGGAAATTTGGGTCCCAGAACTTGCACCATGGAGGCTCAGACCCATTTTATCGTAACAGTGATTGCTATCCAGACTTTGATAGTCCTTCCCCAGATTGGACTGGGAAAACAAATTCATATCTAAAAAGATCCTTCCATCCAGAAGGATCTGGAATCAGTTGCAACAATCAGGCACAAAACTTTAAATGAAGTAACGCATTCATTGGATCTTTAAATCAAAGCCTTTAATGACAACTACTTGGAAGCTAAGCCTATAGTTCCCCAAATGGGAGATAAAAATAGCAATAAAATAGCATAAAAATTGAAGTCACGGGATGCCACACCAAAACCGCTTTATACTTTTAAGGACATCCTTATTTATATTCTCACAGTATTTTCTTTGAAGTTTATCATCCGAATACCACGTATACACTACAAACAGCTCTAGAATTCTCAACCCCCTCAGTCTGTAAGTTGCTTCAGGGGTAGAAATGGGTGCAATGTCTAGAACAGTCATTCCAGGAATTATCTCTGAGCTATGGCTCCCACCACGGCTCGTAGGCAGCAGCCTGAGTCTGCTTCACTTTAATCAGAAAAGATAGATGGAATGGAGCCCACTTAGTTCGTGGCTGCCAACCCTCCTCGTCTCCCTCCCACAGACATGCATACAGGAAACCTGGCAGCTCCCTTGTCTCTTCCTGTCATTCTCACTAGACTGAGGAGTAGGCAGATGCAGGAGGGAGGGGGGAAGCAAAGGCTGCCAGAGCACTTGCCACATTCAGAGTTGCCACTACAGGCCTTCATGGTGTCCAGCATTTCTCAGGTGCTCTTGCTGACTTCAAGACAGAGAGAGAGATCTAAGCAACTGAGCAAGACGTCCCACAAGAAAGGCAGGCTCCAACATCCAGGGCTTCATTCGAAGCAACAAATAAAGGGGATGATTTTGCACTGATTAAATCCTCTTATTTTTACAGGAGAGAATTGGAAGTTACACAGCATTTTGCACTAAACTCAGAAAATCTCCCTGAATGAGTTCAGAGATGAGTAAGGAAGAGTTAGACAAAGAGGAGTGAAAAAAGAAAAGGAGAAAATTAATTTAACACTGATGGATTTTTCCAGTGTCCCCAGTGGGAAGAATCCTATTGCGGGGCAGTGACACATGCCCAGGCAGGCAAGTTTAATTGGCAAGACAACAGACAAACTTGGGATTGTGGTCTACTTCCCTTACTAATAAATGTCCCAAATGCTTCCAGCACAAGCCGTCAAAACAAATCTAGCT
This sequence comes from Lepilemur septentrionalis, assembly GCA_963573855.1. NCBI lineage: Eukaryota > Metazoa > Chordata > Mammalia > Primates > Lepilemuridae > Lepilemur > Lepilemur septentrionalis. The sequence continues at coordinate 12,893 of CAUYMX010006963.1, read as the reverse complement.
TTCCTCTGACTTTTGTTGATAGGTGATAACACTCAACTCAACCAAACAAATTATGAGGCTGCTATATCAATGTAACCTCCACTCTCCCAATAATCAAAAATGTCAGGAAAAATCTAGAGCAGAATCTTCTCCCCCAAACACATACTCTCAACAGTGAGAGATACAGCCCTCAGTTAAGTGACACAAGACAAACTAGATGAGCAGTTCAAAGTTCTCACCTAGAGCTACAGAACTGCCTTCTTTAATTTATTCATTCGCACATCCCTTACACAGATATACTGCACTTGATATAATGGCTAACAAGACAAATACGCTTCTGCGCTTATGGAGTTTGCAGAACAGCAAGAGAAAAAGACAAAGCGCTAGGTAATTACAATAAAATGTGATGTGTCCTATGATAGCAAGTTCCTAGTGCAGCCTAAAGCCACAAAGCCATAGCAGAATTCTTTTAATAAAGTGGAAAAAACTCATACAGCTGTCAATTGATGAATCAATAAACAAAAATGTGGTCTATCCACACAATGGGATTTTATTCAGCCATAGGAAAGAATGAAGTATTGATATATGCTACAACATGGATGAACCTTGAAAATATCATCAGAAAGTCATCAGACACAAAAGGCCACAAGTATCTGGTTTCTTTTGGAGGTGATAACAATGTTCTCAAAGTGGCAATGGTTACACAACCTTGTGAATATACTCAAACCACTGAATTATACAATCAAAAGGGTGAATGTTAAAGTATGTGAATTATATCTCAAAAAATATATAGTTACATAAAGGAGAAAAACTCACAAAGCCTTTAGCACAATGGGTGGGTCACAAAGGACCCACCTGACCTGTATAGAGTAAGCTTCCCTCATAAGAGTACATGTGATATAGGAGGAGCAACAGTTTCGAAACAAGACAAACTGTTACTTAGCTTCTCATGGCCATGGGTTCTTAACCTACAAACTAAGATTTGTGCAATGTTGTTATGAAGTCTATAAATAACATGTATAAAGCATCTATTGTAAAGGAGGTTCTCGATAAACAACCACCCAACGATATTAGAGAATATCTTATATTGGGAGGTTTGCAACTAGGACGAGACTTTTCTAACCCTGTATGCTAGCAAAACACTTTCCAGCTATATGGTATCCAGTGGCATAATTACTAGGTTGAAGAACCATGATAGCACGAGAATGCATAGTGGAACCTATCAAGCAAGGGTAACGCCTCTCACTACCACGTGTCAGCATTAAATGGTCATTTCTTACTAATTTATGAGCAACTCAGTCCATCTTGGAGACTCCATAAAATGTATACCATTGGAGAGTTTAAGTCTCCTTTCTAACCTCCTCTACTTTGGAGATTCTATATTTTGGCTAATTAACTGAAAAGCTGAACTACAAGAACTAAACACTTCACAGTTGCTTCATATCAGAAAGACACTGTTCAATTTCAATAAAGACCCTCTGTGTATTTTAACTAATTAATTGATTAATAGATAGGTAATAGATTTTTCTTTAAAATAGAGAACATGTAATAATACAAAGTATGTTTACACTTTAGTATTATGGTCTCTTACATTTTACATTATGCATCAAAAAGCCAAGCTCAGGTAATTCATTTGAGATCTCCTTATAGAAAATATATTCACCACAGGGCATAGTATAATTGTAGGCACACAGTAAAAGCTCAGTAAATACTTACTGCAATGAAAAAGCATTACATAACAGGCTAGCAGCAGCTGGCCAAGAAACAGAAATGTATGTTATGTAGATTGTTCTTTCCTGCTAATGAGGAGACATCCAAAGTCCCCTATGATCTGGCACCTGCCTATCCTTCCCACATCTCTTCCACTCTCACCACTACACACTGATCTGTGTGTAGATTCATACTGAATCTTGTGGCTTTCTCTAACAGTGCCATGTCCTTTCTTGTTTTGATGCCCCTGTTGATATTCTTCCCTTGCCTGGATCTCCCTTTCCCCATTTCTCTACCTGCTTGACTCTCACAGGTTACCTAAGATTCAGCTCCAGTGTCATCTACTCCAGGAAGCCTCCCTGATCTTGCCTAAGACCACCCCTCAGAGTGGATGACAGTTCCCTCACACATCCTCATCTAGTAAGATGTCACATTGCTATTATGATTGCTTATTAATTTTTTTCACATCTTAGACTGTCAGTTTCTAGAAAGTGCACCCATGGCTTTCACCTCTGTGTTGCGATCTCCGAATACAGTGGTAAGCGTTGAGTAAATGTTACCTGAGTGAGTGAATGAAGTCATCCATTCATTCTGTCATAATTGTATTCAGCATTTCATTGCAACAATTTTATTATCAACCTCTAAAATTTTCTCAAAATCGAAAACTTAAAGTCAAATGATCATATTTGATGGTAAACACCACTAACTTCATTTATATAAAGCTCAGCACTACTATCCCATGTAATTTATAACAAAGTTAATCCAACTCATACTTAATGATATGAATAATTGCTATAGTTTCAAGAGTACATTGGGCATAAAAGTCAGACAGAAAGTTTTCCAAAAAAGACAGAATAATGGCTAGCAAACATATAAAAAAAATGTTCAACTTCTCTAATCATTAGAGAAATGCAAATCAAAACCGCAATGAGATACCACCTAACCCCAGTGAGACTGGCCTCTATCAAAAAATCCCAAAACAACAAATGCTGGAGAGGTTGTGGAGAGACAGGAACACTCTTACACTGCTGGTGGGACTGCAAATTAGTGCAACCTCTGTGGAAAAGAATTTGGAAATTTCTCAAAGTCTAGTGGTTTTTAATGATTTTATACTTTGATGATCCATCCAGTTCTATCAGTTGAGTGTGAAGTCCCTGGCAATTATGATGCTACTGTTTATTTCTTTCCTTAGATCTAGTAGAATTTGTTTTATGAATCTGGGAGCTCCTATGTTAGGTGCATATATATTTAGGATTGTTATGTCTTTTACTGAATTCTTCTCTTTATCATTATATAATTACCATCTTTGTCTTTTTTACCATTGTTGATTTAAAGTATATTTTATAGGATATGAGAATGGCTACACCTGCTTGCATTTGTGTTGAATCTTTTTTTCTCTCATCTTGAGTCTGTGCATTTCCTTGTGAGTGAGATGGGATTTTTTTTTTGAGACAGCATATATAATATTTGTGTTGGTTTTTTTCATCTCTTTTGGCAGTCTATGTCTTTTAAGTGGATCATTAAGACTGTTCACATTCAGTATTAGTATTGATGTCTGGAATACTGTTCTGTTCATCATGTTGAATGATACCACTTGTTTTACTGTCCCTCTTGTGCTACTATTTTATAAGAGCTATGAATTTTTACTTTCAGATGTTTTTACACTGGTGGGTATCTATTGTTCTCTTCCACTTCCATGTATATTGCACTTTTGAGCATTTCCTGTAGGGCATGTCTAGTAGTGGAAAATTCCCTTAATGTTTGCTTTTCTGGGAAAATATTTCTCCTTCATTCATGAAACTTAGTTTGGCAAGGCACAAAATTCTTAACTGGCAATTATTCTGTTTAAGAAGACTAATAATGGAGCCCCAATCCCTCCTGGCTTGTAAGGTCTTTGCTGAGAAGTCTGCTGTTAGCCTGGTGGCCTTCCTTTGGTAAGTTGTTTGTGGTTTTCTTCTTGCAGCTTGTAGAATTGTCTCCATTTTGACTTTGTCCAGGTTGATGACTATGTGCCTTGGTTATGTCCTATTTGCTAGGAATCTTCCCAGTGTTCGATGACCATCTTGTCTGAATCTCTGGCAATACAAGGGAAGTTTTCCTCAATAATTCCCTCAAATACGTTTTCTATGCATTTTCTTTTTCTTTTTCTTCAGGGATGTCTGTAAATTTTATATTGGCACATTTTACATAGTACTACATTTCTATGAGTGATTTTTCATTCTTTTTATTCTTTTTTCTGCTTCTTTGACTGACTGAGTTTGAAAGCTTTGTTTTCAAGCTCTGAAATTCTCTCACCTGCTTGATCTACAGCCTGTTGTCGAAGCTTTCTGCTATATTTTGAATTCCCCAAATGTCTCCTTCATTTCTCTAAGTTGTTATATCTTTTCTTATGTTATCTGTCTCTTTAGCAACTTTTCTATTTTTTATTCATATCCTGAAATATTTTTTTGGCTTCTTTGTGTTTGTCATCAACTTTCTTATTAATTCCATTCATCTTATCTATCATCCATATTTTGAATTCGATTTCTGACATTTTGACAATTTCCTTTTGGTTAAGGTCTGTTGCTGTAGACCTATTGTCATCCTTTAGGGGTGTTGAACTAGCTTTTTTTTTTAAAAAAAAAAAAAAAAAAGTTGCCAGAGTTCTTTTTATGGTTTCTTATTATCTGAAAACTCTTCTCTTAGCTCAGAGCAGAAAGGTTTGTGGCGCACCTGTTCTCCTTTGTTGTCAACTCCCCTACTTAGTGAGAAGAAGGAGAGGGCTCTAGATGTTGCATTTGTGTCCTACTCTGGAATACTGACTTACTAGGAAGTGGAAAGATGCACTGAGAGCCAGTAATGCAGCTGTTCTGCATTTGGTGTTCCCCTTTGGTGTCACAGTCCAAGCCAGTGCTGAGATATCTTTGTGTGGAGTGGTTGGTTGGTCCCCTGTCTGCTGTTGGAAGCTCAGGCAGTGGGTTGGGCAAGTCCCTCTCCATGAAGGTAAACATTGTGGGAGATTGCTATGCTCAAGTTTTCCTGTGGTAATGGCAGTGGCAGCTGGGTGAGGCTAAGTGGTGGCCACAGGTGTCAGCACTGTAGGCATTCACTCCATTGAGGTCCAGGTACAATGGCAGCACATGGCAGGGGAAGCTGATGGTTACTAGGTCCATGGGAGAGCTCTGGACCATGCATATGGTACTGAGAAGGTGGGACCTCAGGTACAGGGCCACTGTGTGTCACACAGGACCATGGGGCTGGGCCACTGGTTTCCCAGGGTTCTCTCCCTGCACAGGTCCTGCTGAGGCTGTAGCTGTGGGAGTTCTCAGGTGACATCAGCATGGTGCATGCAAGAACATCTGCTCTCCCTGCTGTCTTCCTGGCCAGACAAGGGCAGTGTGGAAGCAATTGCAGCAAAGCCAATCCCTGTGTTGGCCAGGTGCTCTGGACCTGAGAGCTCAGAATAGCATCAATTGTAGCAACCCGTGAATAGAAACTAGTGGGTCCCTGTTGAGCCCACTTTCTGGTACAATGTTTCAGCACAGTCTCCAAGTAGCTCCCTGATCAGTATGGAGGCATGCAGTAGTGGTCGGGGGCGGGGGTGGGGGGGTTGGTGTACCACACAGTTCAGGTTGGGTTGTCCATGTGGGGAACGTGGAGCCCTAGGGATCTCTCCTCTGACCTCTCCCCATGTGTGTATGCTTCCCTCAGTTACCTTTTGATCTTGCCGACTAGATCACCCTGTTTCCTTCTCCTTGACTTTGAGTGTCTCCCATCACTTCTCTGATGATTTACAATACTCTTTCCAAGAAGGTCCCTCTGTAGGTGGTCATCCACCTGCAACTTTTGATACTTTCCTTGAGAGCAGCATGTGTGGACTGCTTCTGGTTCTACCATCTTGGCCAGATTCCCACTTCCTCAAATTCTTGATGTTGTTTTCTTATTATTTTTATTTAAAAAGTCTCACTTCTAACTTTATGAAGAGTTTAATGAACACTGGCTATTTCACTTATTTGCTATGTGCCTTACTTTCCCAAAATTCTTTGCCTTAAGTAAATCCATCAAATTTAGAGATAATATCTACATTTCTGCATCTCCAATATTGCCTGCTCAGGGAGGAACACACAGAAGGCACTCAATACATGATTGCTGATTACCAAAAATGAGCTAATGTCATTATCTGGAGATGGAATCACTGCCCTTGGCCTGCTCTTTGGTTTTATGAAAAGAGAATTGTGTACCACGAGAAGACTATTGCCTGTCCATTCCCTATGCTTGGCACTTCAAAAATGAAGCACAGTCTGGAGAGGGGACACTGTGAGAGTGTGGGTGCTCTCTTCATGGCTAGTCTGTCTTACATTCCTCAAGGTGAACATCATTGCTTAGAGAGAAGCATAATAAATTGCTGTCCAGCTGTGATGTTATTTGAGGACAGTTTCTGACTCGTCTGGCTTCAATACTTTCTAACTTGGCTTGGGAGGAGACCTCAAAAAGAATTTTAATGGAACTCTCTTTATCCTTTTATATTCCCTAATGTACATGGTTCTGTCCCTACAGAAAGATTAAAAGGCAGAAATAAGTCTGGTATACAGAGCTGAATCTGAGTACTCAAGAATCATGCTTGTGTCTATCCCCCAAAAAGAATTTCAATAATTTCTCTTATTCTTTCATCACTGAGCTCAATATGTAGTGATGTAGCAATGGAATGTTTTTAAAAGTATGTGTATATACTATTTATATATAAAGAGTAAATATATGTATATATACATACAAACCTTTTAAAAAATATTCTAAATGTTTTTGATGGAAGGGTGAGAGAAACTAATTACTGCTTTATATTAAAGAGTGAGAGAGAGAGAGAGAGAGAGAGAGAGAGAGAGAGACAAAACGCAAAAGAAATGTCAATCAATGTACTATTTTTTCAAGTAGAATTTAGTGATCTGGCTGAAATTAAGAAAGAATATTGGTTCCTCTAACCTAAAAATTAACCTATTGACCTTCATGGCTTTATTCTCACAGAAAGTCAATGCTATGTTCCTGGAGACAAGAAAATGGAGCATTGGCATATGGATGATTCACATATTCTACTTTAGTCAAAATTCCTACAAGAGTCCTTAACAGAAGAAAGCCAAGGTGGCTGATGGAATATAATCTCCTCAGCCATCCCACCATATGGTGGAAGATCTTGAGAGAATAGAACTTCCCAGAGGTGGGCAGCTCCAAGAATGAGAGATATGAATGTACCAAGAGAACAAATGGCTGACATGCTACCAAGAAGAAACTGTATTTTGTGTGCAGTGAAGTCTGAGGTCCTGGTTCAGTTTACAAGAGAACTTACTTAGCAGGAATCTCCATGGGGAAAAACCCACCAGACTGTGTGCTCCAAGGGCAGAGTTTTGTCTGATTTTATTTTGCTCCCACTACCTGGCACCTCGTCTGGTACATGATAGGTACTCCATATATACTCAACTTAGTTTTACAGAAGGAAAGACGGGATGAAGGGAAGCACAAATGAGACATATTTATCATGTTATACACTAGATTTTGTTGTTCCTTATTCATGGAGCAGCATGACAAGCTCTATTTTTAATTTCACAAAGCTCCTGGCATCTACTGAACATTACAGTGTACTCTTGACTGATCCTTTATCACCATATGCCCCAGTCACCCATTGAGGTCTGAATTGGCAGTTACTCAGTGTGCCCCGAGTATAAGTTTGTGACCACAGGAGCCAGCGTTTTCTGTAATTACGCTCCTGGGCTGTGAAATCTGTTCCCTGTTGAGATTAAGAGAGGAGCATCTGTTGCAGAAATTAGGTTAAAGTAAAGAAGGTACAACTGACATCTTTAATCTTTACCATTGTTTTTCATCAGATTTTCTTTATTTTCATTTGAAATTCTTTGTATGCTGCATAACCACCTGATAAAGTGGTAGTAATTATACGAATAACCGGCACTTACATAATTTTACCAAGAGCCAGACATCGTTTAATCCTCATTTAAGTTCTATTGGTGGTGTTATAACTGGCTTTATTTTATAGTTAAAAATAAACTGAGGGACAGAGAGGTTGACTTCTCTATGGTCACATATCTATCAAGCAACAAAACCAGGATTCAACTCAAACCATCTACCTGTAACACTATAATAAATATATATCAACCATATATTATGCATATGGATTTGTGTGTGTTGAATGTATAATGTGGGTATTTTAAAGTAGATAGCACTGTAAGTTTGAACAATGACTAATATTCTTGCAAATTCTATTTTATAACAATATGTGAGCAATTATACAGCAACAACCACCTCCTTGTTCCAGGCACTATGTTATCTGCTTAATATGCTATATCTTAATACATACACATGAGATCCCATTTTACAGAGTAGAAAATTGGTTTGTAAGGGACCCTCCCAGGGTATCTCCCAGTAAATGGCATGGCCCAAAGTCCCAATTCCTAGAAATGAGAGTGATGACAGAGAAGGATCAGAGATGGGAAGCCAGTGAGCCTCTTCTGGGTAGGCATAGGGACTTCTTGGTAAAGATGCTATTTAAATTGTATCTTTGCTTTTGTTTTGTTTTTTAATCTGTGTACCATCTACTATGACCCGGGCATGGTGACCAGTACAGAGAGAAATTGTCCAGACCTGAAACCTGTAAAATGTAGAGGAATTGCATTTGTTTTGTGTGTTTGTTTCAATTGCTTTGTTGAAGTATAATGGACATATATTTAAATATATTGACTGTATTTAAAGTGTACAATTTTATAAATTTGGCACGTATGTACACCTGTAAAATCATCATCACAATCAAAATAATGGACTGATTACCCACAAAAATCTCATGTGCCCCTTTATAATCCCTTCCTCTCACCCCTCCCATCATCTTATCCCCCCATTCCCAGGCAATCAGCAATCAGGTTTCTGTCACTATAGATTAGTTTGCATTTTCTAGATATATATATATATATATATATATATATATATATGGAAGTAAAGAGTATATATCCTTTTTTGTCTGGTTTCTTTCATTCAGATCCATTCTGTAGCATATATTGGTAGTTCGCTTCTTTTTAATGCTATGCAGTATTCTATTGACTGGATATAACACAACTTACTTATCTGTTCATCTGTGGATGGACACTTAACTGATGTCCAATTTTTTGCTATTACTCTCATACATACTCTTCTAGCTCCTGCTGGTATATATTGGCTAGGTCATACGGTTTCTTCCTCTTTAGTGGGCACAGCACTTCCCTAGCCAGGTTATAATTGTGAATTTACCCTATTTATTCATCTGACGCTAGAAAGATAAGTGGGATATGTCCACATATTACCTTGAAAGCAGCACATCACTCCATTATTGCCAAGGAAGGAGCTGGTGCAAGTTCAAAGTTTCAGGAAGATTTGCGGTTTTAAGGTTTTTGACTGCATTAAACATGATATTCCCATCTCATATTTTAAGATCCAACTCCTTCCCAACCAGGACCCTGACCTAAGCATAGCAGATGTGCTGATATTCCAAATCAACATTCTCTGGAGTTCTAGCTTTGTAATTGAATCCCCAGCTTTTGCTCCCCTCAGGCTGCAGGAGATAAGAATCTCTTAATAGGCTGCCAAGGAGGCCCTTCAATTTTCACACATTGCCTTGAATTGGTAATTAATCATCCTTACCCTCTCATTGTCTTTCTCCCATGCCTACAAAGTATTAAGTAGCATTCATGGCTCCCATTTTCCTTACCACAGCTACCCTAGAACCTCTCAAATGCTTGAGATATTGCCCTTTTCAATAGATTCTTTCCATTAGTATCCCAGTCTGGTTCACCAGTGACATAAATTTTAACAATTTCATGGCTATGGCATGACAAGGACTATAAAAGGTCTACCAACCACTAATAGTTGGTACCCCATTGCTAGTGAAATTGTGCCCAATCCAGCCCCCAAGTCTCATTTTTTAATCTGTTCTTAGGACCACTCCTGTTACAAATTGTCCTGGGTCAAGTTCACCCTGAAACAGATTCCAAGATGGAGATCAATATGCAGGAAGCTTATTGGGTAATGACTTTTGGAACAATAGCTGTGAAGGAGTAAGGGAAGCACGCCTGGACAGGTGCAGACATCGAACTGAGATATACTCACAGCTTAAAATCTAAACTTCTCACAGTGGAGGTCTGGAGTTGCAATTACTTTTCATAATTTTCCTTATTTGAGCCTAGGTGGAGGGGCCTTGGTACCCCATCTTCAGCAGTCATTGAACTTGGGCTGCTCTCGGGGAGGAGGAGCATAATCTTGGACAAGGCAGCAGCTCCCTTTTGCCAAGGTCCATCCCCAGGAAATTACTCAATTGGGAACTGTCAATAACTGACACTTCTGCCAGATAAGGAAATGGGGTCCTGAAGGGGGAAACTGGCTGACACCATGGCAAGCGCTCTCATTTATCTACTAGGTGGTAGACATAGGTTTTGAAACAAAATTATCTCATTTGATGTTCTTAATCACTGCCTCCTGCATCTCTGCTGCATCTTCCTTTCTCCAATCCACCCTAACTGCCATAGTTCAGACCTTTGTTATCTCTTTACTGGAATATTGAGATATTCTGCTTTCCCTGACTCACTCCTGCCCTCTTCAGACTGGCCCACACATTGCTACCATGGTGATCCTTCTAAAGTGTAACCCTCTGTATGCCATTCACATTTGTTTGATGCCACAATCTGATGTGCAAACCTGCATCAGGTTTCTACCTCCTTTTATAATTTCATCTCTGTAGAATCTCTCAACTTGCCCATAGGCTCCAGCCAAATTCTAAATCACTCAACAGTTCCCTGTCCTTCAAAAAGTCTGGTGATTTTTCATGTGCTGAACACTCTACCAGAAAAGTCATTTTCTCTGATTATTAATCTGGTGACTTCCTACTGACTCTTTGGGATCCAGCTTAAATTTATGACACCCTCAAGCAACTTGGTTGAATTGTGCATTGTGTTACCAATTTACCTGGTATGTATCTCTATTAATGCTTTATCATATTCTTTATATTCATGTATTTATTTCCAAAGCTCCACTATGGGCTCCTTGAAGACAGGTAACATATCTTATTCATCAGGGGCTCCCCAGTGCGTGGCATTTATTTGGTGCTTATGAATGTTTGTTAAATAAGTGAATAAATTAGTGAGTGACTCAGTGAATCAATGTGACTTTCTTCTTCTTTCCTTTATCCACTGCATTCTATGTGTCCCACAAAATTTTTATTTAAACAGAATCAGTTTCATAGTATTCAAGGACATTGTCCTTCCAAACATATTTCTAAAGGCTTGATCCTATCAGATAATAACTTAGCCTTTTGTGAGCTTTTCTTTTTCTTCCAGCTTCTACTGGCCTTTACAATAAACATATAAGTTAACAGAGCAAGGGAAATCATCAACAGGTAAATTGGATAGTAAGAATGAGGTCAAAAAGAGAAAAACGCTTATTGCTAATGCCAGCCATATCACTGCAAATCTTAAATACCACCACACTTGTAAAATCAGCAAAGTGGACAAAAATGTATTTTCCAAATGCATTTCATTATCCAGACATAACCACAATTTTTATCTTACTATATTTTTTCCTGTTCTTTACATCTATTCACATATATTTATCCTATGAATCAGACCATGCATAAAGTTCTATGCCTTGCAATTTTACCTAGTTTTTGTCATGACCATTTTCTCATAACTTGCCATATGTGAATTTTAATGAATACATATCATATTTTTCTTTTGTGGAGTTTGTATAATGATGTTTGATTTTCTAAGCTAAAAGAGGCAAATTATATTGAGAATGCGATGGCTATCTAATACCTACTAAGGTAACTCTAGTGTGTCAATTATTACCGGCAATGTAGAGAATTGAAAGGAAAAGAGAAATGTTGACACTAAACACACAGCTCTTGAGGGTTTTTTCCCTCACAGAATGAATTTATTGGTTAGCATTTCCTTGATCTTAAATAGCAAAGAAGATTTTAGCAAGTTACCTAAAGGTCTTAAATTAAGGATTGATTGATTAATATTTCTATATAACTTTTCCCCATCTCATTTCATCAGTATGGCACTTCAGGCCTTTTCTCTCTTGCATCATTATGCACTGACCTTTCCATTGTTAATGTTCCTATTCTATGCCTGAGTAGAGAGAATTTTTTCCCTCTTTTTAGAAATTAGCTGCAAAGAAAATTTATGTGACATTCACAAGAATTATTTCCAACCTACCCTTTCAAATGCCTTTCTGACATCTAATGATGTAATTGAGCTACATTAATTTTAGGGAGCATCTATATTTGCATAATAAAAAATTTGATTTTAATGTACTTTAAAAATATGCATTGCTTCAAAATTAATGCAGTGTCAGTTTTGCAAAAGATACTAAACCACATTTAATTTTGTCATTCTATTATTACAGTATCCTTTGCATGTCATGGCTGTTATAAAATTCGAGTCAATGTCAATATTGCAAGTTTTGTTCATTCTACCTTATCATAAATATGCAAATTTTCTCACTAAGAGCCATTTGTTGACATCCAGGGCACCTAACACCACCAAAAACACTATATGTATATATGTGTGTGTGTGTGTATGTGTGTGTGTGTGTGTGTGTGTGTGTGTGTGTATGCAGGGAGAGAGAGAGAGACTCACTGTTACCCAGGCTAGAATGCAGTGGCATCATCATAGCTCATTACAACCTTAAACTCTTGGGCTACAGCGATCCTCATGCCTCAGCCTCTTCAGTAGGTGGGACTACAGGTGCATGCTACCATGCCTGGCTAATTTTTCTAGTTTTTGTGGAAACAGGGTCTCACTGTTGCTCAGGCTGGTCTTGAACTCCTAGCCTCAAGTAATCCTCCTGCCTCAGCCTCCCAGAGTGCTAAGATTACAGGCATGGGCCTCAATACTCAGCCCAGAAATATTTGTAATACAGATTATATACACAATAAATTATCTAAGCTTAAGATTATGAGTATCTGTCTGTGTAACTACTTCTTTAGGGTAATAAAGGGAATTATGTGAAACAGGGATTTTTGTCTACCTAAGTCAGGATAAAAGTAGGTTAAAAATACGGCATGTTTCTTTACTAATAGTACTTCTTAGAGCCATAAAGGAATAATAGAACAAGAATAAAGAATAGACAAGATTCACTCTGAATCTGAAAAAGGTTGCAGTACTCCTTCTTCTCCAGCCGTTAACCAGAGACCCTTTCCT